>AZIM01002862.1:47539-62024 GCA_000516915.1 Ophiophagus hannah | reverse complement strand
GTTCTGTGGGTGTGGTTTGGTGGGCGTGACAGGGTAAGGATACTATAAAATCTCCAGTCAGAGGTGGTATTTGTCAGTTCTCCGAACTACTCAAAATTTCCGCNTTTCCGCTACCAGTTCTCCAGAACTTGTCATTACCTGCTGAATACCACCTCTGGTCTGTATTCTCAGAAGTAGGGAGGTATAGTCAAGGAAGAGAAAAGCCATTTTTAAAAAGTTTATATGATCCAGACAGAAAGACAAAAGTGTAACAGAAACAAAGATGGAGAACATTTCCAGCTTTACTGTAGATAAGCCAGCATATTCAGAAAAATGATGACACCCAACAAAATTAATCAATTTCATGCAGACAGGAAGATCTGGAAATGATGCAGGAGTAGTGCAAAAAGCACATGCAGACAGTTCATCTGTCTGCCTCAGCCATATGCCTGCACAAACACTGGCTGTTAGCGAGTGATTGAAATACTGAGTCTGTGAATATTGTGGTTGTTAGTATCAGCTCTGTTTTCCTATCCACAGACCTCAAGAGTCTAGTGTTATCAAATTATTTAATTGTGTATGGCACATTGAGAATATGTGCTAAACAGGGTGAAAAATTAAACTTTACAATATGATATATATAGATAAAAGATAGATATTGTCACTATAAATAAAATTCCACAGATATCAAGCCAATTAATTGTCTAACCAATGTTCAAAAAATAAAGCATTCAAGTAATTTCTTTCCACATTTGCCCTTAAATGTTTCTCTAAAATTAATTTATTGTGAATTACAACAATCTGACACTGATCCAAACTAATGTCGATTTTACAATTAATTTTTGCCGTGCATGTTTACCTTTCTTAGTTAATGAAATCCAAACTCTAAGCAACAAAATAATATATTATGATTAATGACTAGGTTTCTAAGAACAAACATATAGAGAGGGCTTCAGATCTTCTTCATGTACCAGTACTTGAAGATATGAATGAGAAAATGCTGCCAATTCATACCTTATCCTAATGCCACCATTTCAGTGGAACCAACTACCTGCTTTGAAGTAGCTTTGGATATGATGTTTTAGTTATTTAAAAAGAAAAATGCTTATCTTTACAACAAAAGATTGGTCCAACCCATTTTGTTTCCCATCAGATAATGAGAAAGAAGCAATTCTACACAAAGGGCTTGAAGATATGATGAAAAAATTACAAATATATTAAAAAGCTGATACATTTAATAATTTAAAATTATTATGGTTGGTCACACAGTTATTTATACTGGATTTAGCATTTTTATCCACCTATCAAATCTTTCCCAAGGACCTGAGTTAAGCATATGTTGTTATTTGATGGGATTAAAACAATTGTTGCAGGATGTAAGCTGTTCCAAACAAAGCTACCTTTTTCAATTGACTGATGGTGATTTTGTCAATGGTGCTGATACTCATATAGTGGACCAGATGTTTGGGATTGCATCCAAGCCACCTCTTACTATTGGTACTAACTTTGCTTTGTTAAATCTAAGGTGTTACGTGGCAAGTTATATATTTATTCTAAAGTCTCAAAGCTCATTAGTTTCTTCATTTTCTACTACTTTATCCATTTGTGGTACCTCCCGTTCTTGCTTGCAGGTGTTCCTGAAGACATTCAAATGCACCATTGTTGCTAGGTTGTCATGTTGTTGTCATGTTGTGATCACATAGATATCTTTGTGATCTTCTTGTAGCAGCTAGCTAGGTAATCTACTGTATCATGCAGTTAATCTTCACTTGGTGCTGACTAATTCTTTATCTACCTAGCCTCTTTATCTACCAATTTTCTTGTTATTATAAGCTCTTTAGCTTTATTTAAAAAAACTTTTCCACCTCCTTTATCCAAGCTGCATTCTTATTTTATTTCTTTGGGTTGGGTTGCACCAATAACTACATTGTTTTTTCTTTATCAGCTGTCAACTGGTTCATTGCAATCCCTCCATTAATGGATTGGTAGATTTCTGATTTAACTGAAATTGAAGATTGTGTCTATAGTATGCAAGTTTAGCTTTGTATCTGATAGTCTTTCTGCCTATAGCTGTTACTTGCTGCTTTATTATTTCTGGTGCTTTTATAACCTTTCTGTAGATGATATTTTCTGATCAGGTATTTTTGGGTCTTCATTTTTAGCTTCTTTTCTTTAACCTGTTCTAGCTTGCTTTCTTTGGAACCTATTTCCCAACTTTGAACTTCCATTTTGGTGGTGTTCTGTTTGGGTCCCCCCCCCCGGTTGATTTTCCATCCATGGTATTCAGTTATAACTGCAGCCATACTGTACAGTAGTTGGTTTTTTCTTGCAGTGAGTTGGTGCTTATATTTGATATTATCATATTGGCATGTGTTAATACATTTTCTAACAATTTCTTTGGAACAAGCTTCAATGCAGTCAATCTTATTCTGTTGCTTTTGTGCCGAGAATACATGCACATATATTCTTTGTTTCAACTTCTTTTTTCTTGTTAGAGAACTTTGTTCTTTTTGAGAGAAGGCAAAGGAAATATTATCTAGTTTGGGAATAACATTCTCCCTGGTTTGCCTTTACAGTCTGATCTACTTCTGGCAAAGCTTCCATTTCTTTGTCTTAGGTGTACCTTTACAGTTGTTTAATTCTACTTCTTTATTTCATATTATATATCAGTGTTGAATTGCTTGCCTCTATTCTGTTATTTCTGATTCTGGGTGTTGTTCTTTCCAGAACTGATGAATTCTTTTTAGATATATTCTTCCCATTGGACTTGATTTGTAATAGTAGATCAGTTCTATTTCTTTAAGTGATCAGTACTCTGGCTTCACTCACATCTGCTACCATTTTGTTAATGGCTGCCTTCAGGGAGCTTAAACTCTTTCTAATACCTTGTGGGCAGAAAAGGTTTGAAAATATATATTTTTAAAAAGAATTTCCAGGGGTAGTTATTCCTCCTTTTTCTTTTTTTTCTTCTTAGCCAGACTTAATGGCATGCAGTTGCTGTTGTAGCTGCAACACATACACAATATAAAAGTCTCTTTAAAAAAATGACTTAATACATCATTCTTTCCCCTCCAAGGTGCAAGAAAGAATAAAAAGAGAAAAGTAACAAATAAAGCCAAATTGAATGTTCAACTTCCTCAAGAACCTTGCTTTTTCAAAGAATAAATCTTGAATCAGTATACAACCTAGAATGAAATAAAAAATTAAAAACCTTGGCCACCATGTATGTAGTCTCTTTTAATGTTGGTGATCATTGTTGACAACTTTTTTATAGCATCAGATTGTGATTCTATGATGAAAGCTTCCCTGCCATTCGGAGATAAAATATAAAATTCGGTGAATATTTTTTTAAAAATTATTTTGTTACTAGAAAGACCAGTGCAATAATTTTAGTGAATTACAAGTGGCTAATCTAATATTTTACAAGATTCTCCCCTGATATAGATCCACAGAGGGTTAAAAAAAAGACTGATTACAATCAGACCAGTGCTCCCCAACATTTCTGGGTTGGTGGTCCAGTGTGGGGGGAAGAGGGGATGGTTTTGGTGAGGGGCAGGTGTGCATGCACAGATTCATTTATGTGAGTGGCAGATTGGCGCACCCATTGCTGGCACGAGTGGGGCTGTGAGCCCAACACTCACTGCTGATGCAGGTGAAGCTGCACATGCACATGCCTCACCCACTGCTTGCATGGCCCAGTTCCAAATGGGTCACAGCCCAGTAGTGAGCCAAGGCCCAGGCGTTGAGGAACCTCTGAATCAGACAATACTTATTGCCTTGTCTTTTTTAAAAAAATGGCTTTCCAAATGAAGACAATTTCACATCATGGTAGTCATTTAGGTTCACAAAACTACATCTGTTATAATCATTTCAACAGGAGAGAATGCTGCCAACTTTCCTTATTTTGGAAAGTTGGCAGCGTATCCATTGCTGAATTAGCTTTATAGCTAATGCTCTTTTTAAAGAACTGCCAAGTCTAAAATCAGTAAATATTGAGCATACTTTAAGACTAGGCAAAGCATTATGCCTGAACTGGTACATATGCCAGACTCTTATTGCAAACTGGCTCTGAAATCATAATGATTTCATTTTGAAGCTAAGTCACCTTCTGCTTATTGCAGTTGACAAACAAGCAGAGGCATTTTCATAAGTGTTCATTCTGGTAGCTGTACACACACATTGTTTTTCATGGAATGCTCTTGTTTAAGTTTTACCTGATCAAAGATGTCTATCTATTGAATCATACAGAGCACTATATTACTTACTATTTATGGCAACACATTAAAAAAAATTCCAAACTCTTCCTTTTTCTATGTCAGTATGCTGGGTATTGAAGAGGAAACTTTTTATATATGGGCCCATTCTAATTAACAATTTTTCAACCCTAAATTACTTTTCATAAACTTTGCCTGTTGGTATGTCAACTGTCTTTGGGCATATTAGAAAAAATCAAATTTATTTCTATAAAGCAGAACATTTAAAAAACAGGGAAATGGGGGGGGGAGGATTCAGGAAATAAAAATTAAAAATTTTCTTGTAAATGAATGATTCTTAAGGATTAACAGAAAATATTGTTTCATTATTAGCTCCATTCTTGACACAAATCACTCTGAATATTCACTGGAATCAAATGCCTTCATAATCTTTCATTTCCTTTTCTCTCTTCTTTCTCTTAAAAACATTTTTGGTTTTTTTTTCTGTAAAGACAGTGGCTTAAATTGCTGCTAGAGATAATGTGATAAATAACTTCACTACTATTGAAGGAATTACTGAGTGTTGGCAAACTATGCTTATAATGAGCAGGAATATTATAGATAGAAGTGACTTTCCTTTCCATTGCTCTATGACTTACCTCTGAGGTTGGGAATCTTACAATGTTGATTGATCCCCAATGTAAAATAAAAATACTAAATTTTCACACCAGTTATAAATTTTCTGTCTTTTCTAAAAATAATTGATCAAAATTGGTCAAAAATGATCACTTTACACAATCTCAGATTTACATCAGGCATTAATAATGCAGAACCAAGATTTATTTATTTGTTTGTTTGTTTATTTATTTATTTCTCTCTCTGTGTGTGTCTCTCTCTCTCTCTCTCTCTCTCTCTTTCTTTCTTTTTGCAAGAAATTTTGCCAAGTGACATATTTTTCAGGTCTTTCCTGGGGGGGATTTTCCTACTGAACTGCAGTTCATTTCCATCATAACTTTTCTCAGTAGAAAGCCAAAAGGGGATTTAAGTACATGGATGGAAAATCAGATGTGCCTGTAATTAGAAGCACAAGACCACCCAGCAAGTTTTGGGCAAATCTGGAAATTGGAACCCTTTTTATAAGTAAATTCAAGTTAAGTCTGAGGTTTGAGTTGATTGCCCATGAAGCCAAAATAATAGGCCATGTCTTGTAGTGAGTAAGAGTAGCAAAAATTATGACCACATACTTCCATGTTTGTTCTTTTTGCTGATAAGTTAAATAGCATGAATTCTGTAAGAGTCACATAAAAACAGATTTTCACCATGTACAGTCTTGTCCATTATAATTTGTACACTTTTAAAGATGGGAGGAAATCTCTGAGAGCTTACATGTCAACTGTAATACTCGTGGCAGTGTTCACAGACATACAAATATTCTTTCACAAGAAACAAGTGCAGTATCCCTAGGCAAATTAACCCAGAAGTTTCATCATAATGCCCTTTCATTCTGTCTTCTATCATCCTGCTGATAAGGAAGAAGTTTACCCCAATTTGAATGTCAGTTATGCATGTTGATGTCATTGGTAATTATAGGAAGTTTATTTATGAGGAATTTCAAAACCACTTGATTGGTCCCATCATGTATTCAATTGGAATATTGTAAAATGCAATAAAGCATATGTGAAGGATAGGTAATCCACAGTTATAATCTACTCTTTGGAGTAAGTCCCACTGAATTCTCAAGGATTTTAAAGTAAACATATATGAAACCAGACTGTAATTATTTCATTTTATAAGTGCTGAGTGGAATCATTTTTGAAACTATTTTTAAAAACTTGCCAGAATAGAAATTTTTAGAGAATTGAAAAAATATAGGAAATATAGGATGACAGAGGTTTTGCTTCCTAAGAGGCTGTTGCATACCATTAAAGAAAGGGAAACAAGCTGCTTACCAAAAATATCTTTTCGACAACTGTAGATGTTTCCCAGATGAAAGTTGCTAAGTGAAACCATCAGCTCTTCACCTTGTCAGATAGCAAGTTAATTTTCACAGCTAACCAGTAGAGCATGTTACTTGTTTTTTAGAAGATAGTCCATTATAATGAATTGGGTATATTTCACATTGACAGGAACTGGGGAAACAGAAGTTTCTATTTAATAACATATGTAAGGTTTTTGTCTGTATACAAAACTGAGTGGGTGGGTTCATTGCCACATCAGGGTTTCTCTTAAATTTAATTCCTGTTTACAGATTGGAGATGCAGGGAAGAGAAGAGAGAGAGACTTGATAGTTTAGGGTTATGAAGCTTAACTGTTAAAAAACAAATTCATTTTGAATAGTTTTGTATCTGTAATTTATTTTCAAAAAATATTCTGTTAGAAATCTCTCTGCCTTCTTCTTGATTATCAAAGTTTGGAATGCTTTGCTGGTCTCTTTGGCATCATTATGAATATCAAATCCTTCGGAGCTGCCTAATGCTTTGCAGATTTATTCTAAGGGGGGGTAGGGTGGGGTTAGGTTTCAATTCCCCTCATTTTAGTTACCTTCAGAGGAAAATGATTAAATAGACAAATGGAAAAAGACATTAGGAATTAACTTTAGGCAATCGTGTCATGCTATTGGCATGACTTGGCAGATTTTGAGTCTTAATTATTATACATTATACTTTTTGGCAAAATTGGATAATTCTTTCATTGCCTAACTTGATGTGGGTGGTTCAACAATTTGGTAAATGTTCAAATGATATGATTCATTGGGAAAAATCAAATTTATTTTTAGGGATTTGATAAATTGTTCAATATATGAAATTAAGTTTTATAATCTGTACACATGCATATGTTAATATTTCAGATTATATATTTTATATGTAATATTTATATTATGTTATAAATATATATTNAAATATATATTATGTTATATTTATATGTAATATTTATATTGTGTTGCATTACATTACATTGTTATATTTAGCAAAAGATAATTTAAAATGGTCTGTAGGTAATGATGTGTTGCAGCTGGCTCACACTGGTTTGCAAGAATCAATTGTTACGTTTTTCTGGAAGTTTGTAAGCCAACTGACAACTTACAAATGAGATGAGGCTGGATGCCTAGCATGCCAATCAACTGCCTACAATATGGCACAGCAGTGGAAATGGGATAGGCAAAGCAGTTCTTAAACTTTTAGTAGTAGATCACTGTAGATTTTCTTTTTGATGATGTAAGAAATCTGAGTATGTCAATGTTCTTGTCCAATACTGTCCAATACTGTTCCAATTATTTCTATTTGGAATAATAGTGAAACTACATAAATAGATTTATGGGAATATTTTATATGAAGGTTATTTTGACCATTATTGAGGAACCTTGATTATATAATAATTCTAAAGGCTTTTTATTATTTTTGTTTTTATTCTTTTTTTGTGCTGAATTGTTTTCTCTGAATTTTCTTTCAAATGGGAACAAAATATTATTTTTAAAAAAAAACATACTTTCTTATAACTACAAATTAATGTGATTAAAATCCTTTCAATTAGTAATTTGTGGTATGCATCAAGACTCTCGCTATATCTTTCCTGTAAAAAATACCCTTTTCCTACTGTTTCACCATGTTAGATTTATGCTGAGTAATTGTCCCTATCTTGTGATGATTGTATAGCAGAACATACATGACCTCCCAATTAAATTTAATTCATTACATGATTTTCCTTTAATAAATTTCATAACTTAATTTGGAGATATTTTATGACTGGGGGAAAATGTCATTTAGCTATAGTAGTTCTTCCCTCCCTGGTACCCTAGAGAAATATTGGGATTATATTTATCAGTATTCTGAAATAACACCAGGTTTGGAAAGAATGCTTTTCAAGTGCCTAAAGATTCAATGTAAGAGCTTCTGGTTGAGTGGAATTTGAGTCCCAGTGCAATAGTTCTAAATACTTGTGATTGTGCTATACTTGTATATTTTATACTAATTAATTTGTATACTAATCTAACATAATTTATTTAAAGTTTTAAAAACAAGAGGGAAAATGAATACCAAATAAAATAGACCAAAAGGAAAACAGAAAAAGAAAGAAATAAAAATCGTACATTAAAGTGCAAAAAGAAAATAAAAGAAAGGAAAAAAGGGAGAATAAAAATAGAAAAACAGAAAAAAGATATAAAGAAATAGCTTCTGATCTTCTTTACAGCAGTTATAATTGTAGATTTACCTCTTTCTACAAAGCGACAATGTTATTCTTTCTATTTATTTATTTAGAGTATGGCATATACATTCTAGAATCTATCCTATCGAAGTGTCAAATTCAATTTTTGTTTCATGCAAAAAGTTCATAAGGGGTTTCCTATTAACAATAAACAGATATTTTCTTTTTGCTAATCAAATAGGTCAGTTTGGCCATCTCAGCAAGTTCTATCTTCACCAACTATACTTCTGTTGCAGGAATTTGCTAAATGTAGTCTTTAAGAGTCAACAAAAACATGATAGAACATAATCAATCAACTAATCAACATAAATTTCCTCACCAGCTAGAAAGAGTGGTTTCCAAATTCATATCATTTCTATTAATCTATTAATTTATTTAAAAGATTTATATAGCCATCCATCTTAAACAACTCTGGATGGCTCATTCAGTAAAACAATAAACAAAACTCCTTAATCATCTCCTCTTCACACCCCATAGCACCCCCCATTATCCCACTTACACACTTATACAATATTATCCCAGCATGTCACTAAAAACAAGGTCTTAATGGCTATCTGAAAACCTAGAAGTGTGGAGGTTTGTCAAATTCCCAGTGAGTGTTCTACAAGGTGGAAGCCACCATGGAAAAGACATGTTTCCAAGTACCCACTAGATAGAAAAGTTTCAGAGAGGGGATCTGGCATGTGCCCATCAAATCTGATCTAGTGGGAATTGGAAGATATTCCTAGTGAGAGGAGGTTCCACAAATAGCTAGGTCCCATGCCATGTAGGGCTTTAAAAGTAATAACCAGGACCTTGAATTGTACCTGCAAGAAATCTGGGACTCAGTATGCTCATGCAATAAAAATGTAACATGGGTGAACATATGGTTATTCAATACTATGCACATTGCTGCATTCTAGCTCATTTGTAACTGCTGAGCAGTCTTCAAGGGCAAGCCCAGATAAAGCACATGTAATAATCCATTCTGCAGTTGATTAAGACATGAGTACACAATTAGCAGACAAGATGGATCTCTGCAAAGACATTATCTTTGTTACAGTTGCAACTTGCTCATTGTGCTGTCTCAGATTGCACACATGTACGTGCAGATGGGTCTATGACAATTCACCACAGCCAACTCACATGGCCAACACACCATGGCCAATTTGTCACAACCAACTCACTGTTAGGACAACTTGGCACAACCAACTTGCAATGGGACAACTCACTGCAGGACAAGTTACACTAATGTCAAAGAAATGGTGGAATTGAATCATTAAAGAAAGGATGCAAATGGAGGAAGAGAATGAAATGTGAATGACAAAAAATAAACTATTTTTAATTCATTTTAAATAGTTAAATTTAATTGTTAAATTGTCCCATGGCAAGTTGTCCTAAGCTAAGTTGGCCATGGCAAGTTGTCCTACAGTGAATTGCCCATGGTAAGTTGACTGTAGTGAGTTGTCCATGGTAAGTTGGACAGAGTGACTTGTCCCATTCCACATGCAGACAGAGTTGCTAAGGAACTGAGTTATTTACTACAGCTAAGCAGATAACAGTAGACAGCACTTTTTGTTTAAAGTCTATGCAATGAGTATTTGCCTGATCCAGTCCACCTGAAGGTCAATGAACAATAGACTGGTCCAGATTCATTCCAGGAGTCAAAGAGTTAGGTAACCAGCTGACCCAATAGTCAAAGGATAAAGAGCAAGGAAACATAGGATCACTAGTTATGATCTGGATTTATGAATGATTGATTTCAGCAAAGGCTGAAAGCAAAGATGTTACATAAATCTATCTGCAGGTAGCTGGCTACAATTACTCAGGCCCTTTGAGAACAAGGAGTCTCACTGAATGGCATTGCTCTGCTTGTCACTGAGACATGGGGCTTGGGGTTATGCATCGTCATCTAATTTTCTCAGTTGATCAGGTGATGCCTGTGATTGATCAGGCTCCTCAGAAGAATCATGGCTTGATTTCGTCATATCAATGTCCTGTATAAGAAAGTTCTAGTCATAAAACAAAAGCATTAGGACTCAGAGTTTGCTTTATTCACAGCAGGGAACTTTTATTCTTCAAAGCAAAATAAACACTGATTTATATACACCACTTTCTCAGATTCTATCTATTCTGTCAAATTTGACCTGAGCACCTGCTGCCAATACTTCATGTTGGTGGGTGGTGACAAGAAAAATTAGAAACTTGTAGTGAAACTGAATCATTAGCAGGAGTTTTTCTAAGATACAACAAAAGTAGCAGCACAGATAGAGTGGTCTTGCAAAACAGCATTAAGGAAAGGTTGTGATAAATGTAATATTTCATTTGCATGAGGAATCTTGAAGGATGGGGTACATCAATGGCGTTTCCTCCCAACAAATTACTTAGTTGACATGGCAATGTCACTTGTCATCAACGATGGTCTCATGTAAGCTGGTACTTAGCAATTAAGAAGGTAGAAATGGTACCTCAGAGAGTTACCTTTCAGAGAATAATTATCAAAGGTGTCAACAAGCACTGGGAAAAGAGAGATGTTTATTATAGATATGAATCAAGCTTATAAATAATTCAGTAGTTACTTAGGATAATCACCTGAGTCTCCTACACATTAATCTTCCTATCTCTATCTCCTGTTTTCTTAAATCTTTGCCCTAATTCTTTCCATTCAGGAAAGTAGAAGTAATAATGTATAAGTTGACGGTAGAGTAGACAAAACACGAATATTTTCTTCATTAATTAGACTCATGAATTGTTGGGCTACAGTTGTTGTTGGCTTTTTCCCTATTATTTCTGTCTTGAATTATCCCATAATTAACGAGTTGTGAAAATCAATAACATTACAAATTGATAAGACCATGTAACTTCACTTTACAAGTGGTCTCAATAATGTTTTGTGCACAAAATTAAAAACAACTTCTATAGTAAACTTTTAATAAAACTGTATAACCAGGGGTGGGATTCTACCAGTTCTGTCTGGCTTTGTAGAACTGGTAGCTCTGAAGAGCAGCAGACATAGAACCAGTTCTATGTCTTCTGCTGTTTTGGCCCACCCGCCCGCCTGGGCTCTTACCTGACCTTTNTGCTTTGCACGGCACAGCTGCGGTTGAAAAAGCAGGAAAATAGTGCTTTTTCAAATGCTGTGCATCTGTGCGCAGCGTTGCTCAGCTGTTCGGGCAGCATAGCTGACGATGTTCCACACACACACGCAGCAAATCGCAAATCGCAAAATCACTGAACCTGTAGTTACACCGGTCAGATCCCAACCCTGTGTATTACTATCAACATTCTCCTGCCCATCTAGCAGTTTGAAATTATGCAAATACAAGTAGATAAATAGGTACCACTGGTGGGAAGGTTATAATACCCCATGATGCCATACTGGCCACATGACTATAGAAATGACTTCGGACAGAGCTGGCTCAATGGCCTTGAATGAGCACTGCCCATTATCAGCAAGGACCAGCAGACCAAAATCTGTAGGGACTCCTTTACTTATACTTTTTACTATCAACATTAACAAAGGACAGAGTTTCTTAATCAGATAGCAGCAAATAATTTGATAAAAATGTTTGCTTGCTCTGAGAACGTCCAAGATCATCTGTTGGTCTAACAATACTATTTTATATAAACATTCAAAAACTATAAACTGATGCACCAAGTAATAGAAAGGTTAAGATTCATGAATATCTGTAGCACCATCATGAGGAAAGTACATATGTGACATTCATATAATGATGTACACAACATCAATATTATATCATCATGGCTTGTTGTGGATACTACAGTCACAATTATCAATCACCATGCCACTATCTTCAGTTCAATGAGATGTCATATTTTATTTTAACATGCTGAAAATTCAACATATAAAGTTAAATGACAATTTTCTTCCTCCAACAAGAGTGGTTTAGAATTATCTACCTCATTCTCAGAATATTTTATAAATTATTTTGAATTTCTTTTGCTGGTGTTTTTGATCTTGCTATTGCCATTACTCTTGTTTCTCTTACATATCTCTTCATCTTCTGACTTAATTTCAAAATGTTCAATAGCTCCCATATGATGTCTTCCTTTGAAATTTCATTGAAAAATGAAAAGTGCAGGAGGCTTTAGGTTGTTTCATTGATCATTGTCCATTAAAGAAAAAGATATTCACACCAGCCCTTGACCATTATGTAACAGAATTACAAAATTGCTACACTCTACCTAAGATATTTTCACTAAATTTATTAATGGGAAGGATTAATAAATTATTACTGTTATTTTTGTTGTTGCAATGCAATATGCAAAGGTGATAATCTATAATAGAGTATTCAATTTTCATTTGCAAGAAGATGGAATGTAGAATTATTACTATTGTTAAACATGACTTAATAGCTCAAAGCAGTAAATTGCCCAGAATCCACAAGTTAGTTTTGGCATATAATTTCCATAAAAATATTAGAGTAAGTTTAAAATCTGCATATATTACTTGCAATGAATTAAGCTTACTTCTGAATAAAGAAGTATGGAACTGATGGTAATAGGGGGGATGATAATAGAACTCCCCCTGAATTACTTCCCATTCACTTTGCCAAATGTCAAATTTGTTACAACAAACAGTATAAGACATGTCAACATGCCTACATTCATTATCAACCATATTCAAACCATATGACCGTCTCTCCAATGTATAGTTCACAGACTTGTACCTTAACTATTCAGGTGCTACTATGCCTGAATAATAAGTGCAGAAATCCTGATTTCCAAACATTTCACTTTTGAAAGATACCAGAAGTACATACATAAGTGCCCTCCCTGTCGACTATTTTTCCTGTGATTAATGTGTTAGCATTTGCTTTAATCTCTTGCCATGTGTGGCAAAAAAGACAAATAATGTTTATGTTAGATTGTCCCCCTCCATGATTCCCAAACAACTGCTTTTATGCACCACAGGCAGCTTGCTTGAATCGTGCTTAATTACAGCATTGGACATCTGCTTTCAATCTCCAAGTCAGCAAACAAGGTCCTTCTTGTCCTGGTGCTTGCACAGTTGTCCCCTTTGTTTATTTACGGTTTGGTTTTTCAAATTACATGTAAACATGCACAGAGACAACAATGTTGTAATGTTTGAAGTCTGCCATACTGTAGTTAACAGATACAGAGAAATAGTTGTGGATCTTATTAATGTGGACATTCAGATTTGCCAGTAGAGACTTGTGGTCATAACCTAACCAGACAAACCCCCCACTGTTAGTGAAAATTAATCTTATTTATTATATCTGTAATTGCTTCACCTTTTCCTAGGGGATTGATCTACCATTTGCTCCCATCTGTATTAATCATTTCTGGCTAATGAGTTGAAGCTTCAGCTGCTCTGTAAGCTGACTAAATTAAGACTCTTTTCAAATAGGTTTGGCGCTGTTCATTGTGAGCCTCAACAGCAAGTTTCCTTTAAATGTATAAATAGTTTCATTAAAATATCTTTTGGATTAAATATATGATTATTAAAGTGCAAAAATACAGCTCTGACTTTGTATTACAATGTATGGAAAACCATGACCAGGAAACACATGCACAAATGAACATTACATGAGCTTTGGGATGTGCGGCTGGCATAATTCTCATTAAGTGAGTTGTAATCAAGCTCCAAGATAAATCAGATAACATATTGAAGAGGTGTCTCCCTCTATATTGGGACAGGATTTTCAGAGATATCTTCAAAATGTGTGATTCAGTGATTCCCTAAATCTCTCTACTCTAAGCCAGACTGAGCCAGAGGCATCAGTAGAATTCTCCAGCCTCATATTAATCCTCCTTGATTTTATCTTCTCAGTGGTGAAGGAGTTCAGGCTTCCACCACTACTGCCCATCTCGCAGCCTATGCTTCTACAATTATGATGAGGTAGGAGAAAGAAGAGAATCTTCATATTGGAGTTAGATCTATGTTTCTGAAACTTGTCAACTAAGATGTGCAGGCTTCAACTCCCACAATTTCCTAACAAGTATGCTGAAGTCTACATACCTTAAATTGCCAAGTTTGAAAAATCCTGTCCCAATATAGAGTTAGAACTTTTTGAGCTGAGTTAGGATCCAGACCAGTAGTGGGATTCAAATTTTTGTACTACCGGTTCTGTGGGCATAGCTTGGTG
>AZIM01002862.1:27436-47500 GCA_000516915.1 Ophiophagus hannah | reverse complement strand
AGGTGGTATTTGCCAGTTCTCCGAACAACTCAAAATTTTCACTGTCGGTTCTCCAGAACTGGTCAGAACCTGCTGAATACTACCACTGATCCAAACCTTTTTGTTTTTCATCTCTATTTCTTTCTTTTAAATAATTCAAAGCTGACTCAGAATGTTCATCATAGCCTTATTTGGTCAATTTTCTATTATGTAAATATAATCAATGGTTATGATAGACTAAATAGACAACAGGTTGGAGAATTATAGTATATCATTCTAAGGAAACAAAATAAATTATAATTTGGTAACAATTTTTGAAATTATCTTAAGGGCAAAGCATTTTTAGGACACACACACGGTTCTAATTACTACATTAAAGATCAGAGGCAATAAGTATTAATTTGGAATAGGATCAACATTAAGCCATCCTTAACTTTTCTTTCATTGTTTTCCATTTTTGTCTGGGAGCTGAGTCATGGCAACTAGATTTCTTTTCTTTCTTTTTTATTTACTTAGAAAGCATTTTTCTGCTTATTGGAGTAACTTCTTCAATACCACATAACATTCACTACTATATAGTGTAATGTGGTATCTTTTCCTCAACAAATTTCTAATTGTTTCTCTTTTCAGAGAACTTAAAAAACTAAACTTCCATCACCTGAATTAATACAAAGTAACTGTATGATATTGGGACCAAATTTATAGATACCAACCAGTTTGTAGTGGTTTAGCTATAACAACAAATCATCATTACCACAAAACATAAGCAAATGCTTTTAATTCATAGCTTCACTGTACTTAAAAAAAAGAAAGTCCATGACTACATATTTCAAGCCATAATGCAAAATACAAAGCCACCAAAATCTTTTTAATACAGTAATGGGTTTTATATGTTCTCTAGTTTCTCAGATATATAACTTTGCTAGATAAATAAAACTTAAAACTACGGAATAAGTTTATGTAAATCAGGTTTCTTTTTCTGTTGCAGAATCCAAACTCTATAAGAAATTTAGTGTTAAAGTTATGATTGTTCTTTCACTCTATCCTGTGGTGAAAAGGTACTCTATTAAGGAAGCCACAGAACAGTGGGTAATTTTTATGTTACATTTCTTCAATGTATATACCATATGTGCTAAACAGTACACTGCATGTTGTATATTAGATCACCTACAGTTTTAGACCCCTGCTGTAACAAGTCACCACCAGGTGAAATAAGGGCATTTTGATTGTCTAATTAAGATGTATTCATTTGGCTAGAGTATATTTGGTTAAGCTGGAATCTTAAAGCAATTTTGTGTTTCTTAATGAACACCATTTTCATCTTTTTACATCTTCCGGGTTATCTGTCTCTCTTGAAAATAAAAGCAGATCTGGTTCTTTTACGTAGTTGCCATGGATGCAGTTTAATTAGGCTGCAGTATCTTATAAGACATTTTCATAAATTTGCTTCACTTGGACTGAAAGCATAATTGTGGTCCCATTAACTATAAACACATTCCTCCCCACATATTCATTTATAGATCTACAGTGCTGAAAAGACTCAGACCAGTAATTCAAAAGAGTGAAATACCACTTAGGGAAATTTTTTTTTAGAATAAGTGTTGAAGAAATACAATGGAGTTTCTTTTTTCAATCCATTACGACACCAAGCGTAGACTCCCAATACCCTCTTTTATCGACCAGCATGTTTCCATTAATCACAAAAGTTGATGGATTTGGAATATAGGTCTTTCATAAATAATCTCCAAGATTTCCTGCATAATTCTCTTCCCAACCATTAGTTGCAGACAATTCTACCAAATTTTATGATATTTCAGTGGGTATACGAAGCAGCATAATATGTGTGCAAGATCACACATTTGACTTTTCAGAAATAATTAAATTAGATTGTTTAAGAATTATTTTCTTTTTGAGCAATTATGTTATTTTTTTAAAATATAGAATGCTCAGAAGTAGATATACTAATTCATGCATACAGTATGTAGCATAATAAATTTTTACTCTCTAGCTAGAATATGGACTTTAAGCTATTTCTAATCAATATACTGTAGAATGTTCCTCAATATATAAATTTATTGTGGTGATGTACTAAACCACTGTGTTTCTGCCTTCTCTCTGTTAAATTTGATTGCAATTGCTAAAACTTCGAGTGTGGGGGGTTGTTGTGTTTTTTCTGGTTCCATTCAGCTCAATACATAGAGATTCCATATTGCAATTTATAAACATGGTTGACATTGTTAAAAACATCTGATTACAAAACTAGAATAGTATGGGATTCTGAGATTTCAATAGGAATTTACATAAAGGAAGAATGATATTTTAATGACCAGTCAGTTTTCTTCTACATTGTTCTGAACATGTAGAAAAGGATGCTAACAATGAATTTTCACTCTGTCTATATAGAGTGTGAGTGTGGGAATGTTTGCAACTCTACAAACTGTCATAGAATGTAATGCTGACAATTATGATTTATCCATTTGCCTATTGGTCTGCTTGAGGAAACACAGATTAGCCCATGGTGATTCCTGCTGTCTTCAGCATTCCATTCTTGGCAGGGATTAAGATGATTGACCACTCAATTTCAGAATGCTTTAGATAAATTTTTTAGAGGGATGGGAAGGCTGTCATGTGGAAATTCCCAAAGAACGACAGATTGGACAAATCAGTGATTAGAAAATTAGGACTTGAAGAAAATATTATTAGGTTGGCTAGGCATGGGCAGATGCATTCCTGAAAGCATGCAAAAATTGTGGACACTTGATCAAAATTAATAGATCTTGAAAAGAAAAGCATTGTAATTGTAAGCAAGTTTCATTGTATATCATTGCAGTCATAAGTCAAATTATACCCAATTTTACAACAATTTTTATGGCAAACTTTAAGGGAATCTCATGGGTATTATGCAAATCCAGATTCTTCATGGGTGTTTTTTACCATTTTTGCTAGAAATTGGCAAAAGAAATGTACATTGTGATTACATTACTGTAGGATGCTGCAACTGGTTGTAAAAGCAAGACAGTATCCAATCACCCAAGTTATGATGACATGGCAGCAGGGTAGAGTGATATATGTAACTGCGAGTACAAGTAGTAAATTTTTTTCCTAAAGCCTTCATAACTTTAAATCATTGTTAAATGAACAGTTGTAAATTAAGAAATACCTGTATAATAAATCCCCTGCATGAAGAAGACATGCACATTTGTAAAATATTCCAATATGTTTATTTTAAAAAAAAATATATATAATATTTTTGTGACAAAAAAGTCATATAATTTCCCATTTTTCAGTTCCAGTCATACATTCAAACTAAACCAATTTCTTTAATTCTGCCCAACACCAGCTAATATTATGTAGATTCCTTATATTAAACACATATGCATATGTGTTTTATGTTCTAGCTAACTAAAAGGATTTTCAAGGTTAGACAAAGGTTGGTCCCTTGATTTGGAATGTTTAAATTCTTAGCTTTATTCTGATTTATGGTTTTATTAGCTTTTATTTTGGCTATATTATTTATATTTAACTTATCTATTTTTTACTTATGACTTGGAAAATAATGCGCAATGTAAAGTCAGCTTGATTTGAGTGGTTTAAAAGTGTCCCCCTCCCTAAAAAAATCTCACTTTTGAAAAATAACAGAAATAAAAACTAAAAAAAAAAAAACATTTGGCAGTGAAATTAAAAGTCAGCACTTAAATAGTTTAAGAACTAAAATTATTTTCAACTGTAAGAGAAGCTCAGCAGTGGAATCAATTATCCAGGAAATGTNNNTCACTTTTGAAAAATAACAGAAATAAAATCTAAAAAAAAAAAAAACATTTGGCAGTGAAATTAAAAGTCAGCACTTAACTAGTTTAAGAACTAAAATTATTTTCAACTGTAAGAGAAGCTCAGCAGTGGAATCAATTATCCAGGAAATGTGAATATCCTTCACTGGATGTATTCAAACTTGAATTTGGATTCCTACACAGGAGATGGTACCATGCCAATGTTTTGATTACATGAATTATGTACAGTTGATATAATTACTATCCAACCATATAGGTAATATTTTACTCTCTTGTCTCATTTAAATTTTAAAATACAAAGACTTAAAATTACATGTTGGTTTAACAAGTAATTTAAAGATCTTTGGACACCACCCACCATGAACAGTACATATAGTCTTGGAGTTTTAGGTTGTGTGTATCCAATCTACAGTATTAATCTGAGTTTTCTTTAAAGCTTGTAGGTTTACACTTTTGTACTACTTTTGACTGTAGACTTAGATGCCACAACATTTAAAATTTAATTTATTTATTTTTTTAAAATGGTAATTAAAACAGAACAGTTGCTTGATTGCTAAATCTTTCAGAACTTTTATTGGTTGGCGACTATATGAAATCTCACATAACAACCTGCATAATTAACTTGGTAGCTTTTGGGTTCCAAAATAAAATCTAAGGATGGAGATAGGATGATTTTTTTGAATTGGTTGCAAGGCCATTGCATGACATTGCCCAACAGTGCCCAGACCTGAGTTCAATGGGACATGATCCCTTGTGTTTTCCCTTTTCCTTATTAGTTCCTTGTTCATACATAATAAAAGCAAAATTGGTAAGTGCTGTGATGACTTACTATAGATTTACATCCAAGAAGGATATTCCTAATGCCTTGCCAAATAACTAATGGATTTAAATAAAATAATTGAACTTCCCTTTCACTGATAGTTACGTTAAGTTAACAACCTTACCTACTGGCATTGGATATATTTTTTCAAGATCAAACATCACAATCATTATCTTTGACAGTAATAACTTTTTATTGACAATTAATTTGATCTTCCTTAAATTCGACAGTATAATTTTATAAATTCAAGATCTAGTATAGTTAAATGTTTTCATAGATGGTATTCAGTTACTGTGTATTAAAGATCATATTCTGAATGAAAGGATAAAACTGCATTATTAATTTCTGAAGGTAAAAGTATTTTCAATGAAAAATAAAATTACAATAATTGGGATTACTCCAATATATATTTTAGCCAGTTTTCCAAGATATAAGAAAATCAAATGGGGACTAAAAAAATTCATGATTGAATGATTTCTTTAAATGTGTACTTTTAGGATTGACTGTGAAACATATGTAGACATATTGTAAACTGTAGTTAATCTCATTTTGAAAACTCATTGATCAAAGGTGCTCTGACAGGAGTTGATTAAGAGCCATGTAAGTGCACTAAAGACATTTCCTTCTGGTTAACAGTTCTGATTCCTGGAGGTTCCTGGAGTGAATTTTCCTGTAGGTACTGAGACTAGTCTCCTGCTCCATGTGAAAGGATCAGGTTTCTCAATGGCAGAGCTTCCTGTTGTTGAAGGCTACCATTCATTCACAGCTTGTAAATCAGTGGATGAAGAAACAAGTATGATAGCAGAGTGTTTATGGGCAAATTGCCTCCTGGAATGTTCTCCCAAGGTACAAATTCAAGGGTTATTTTTTAAAAATGGCTAAAGTTTTATACTAACATATGTGTGTGTTGATGCAGCAACATATTTTTTATCATTTCTTAATAAGTTTGCTATATTAGGGTTTGTCCAGAGGCTTTATTTGATGGCTTGTCCCAAATAATTCAGGCTTATATGACTTAAGGATTTAAATTATAAAGCAGTAAGATAGGTGGAGAAAATATCAGGATTAAATCAACCTGATAAAGTATTTTGGAGTAAATCACTGCATGTGGGATGTATATAAAATCTGGAGGTTGCTTAGACTGAGTTCAGTTTAGACTGAGATATTAAAACTGGTAAGCTATAAAATCATGTTCCATTTGATCTTTCAAAATGTGTTAAGGGAGATTCTGAATACTGTTGGTCCAATTTCATTTGCACCATTTAAGTTGTAATTGTCCAAGTATGTTAACACCTACAATTCTCATTCAAAACTTTTTAATATTGTGCTACACAAGCACTTTCACAAATCAGTAGTACAACTGTAGTGGCAGCCCTGAAGATACTCCCAAAATGGTTTCAGCTCAAAATGGAACTCTGACATGCAGTATGTATAGATATTTCTTTATTATAGGCATATTGGTCTTTATGGAAGACCATACATGTGATGAGCTGCTCTTGGAGACAAGTAGATATTTGAACACAAAACCTTTTGATCAAGGATGCTCAAACTGTTTATTGATTTCCAAGGAGTTGTGAGCAACTGGACGATCGACCCATCATTAAAAAAAATCCATCTAAGTGTACCCAGGCACAATGGGCTTTTAACAGTTTGTTCCAGATTTTGCTGACTGCTTTGCCTTCACAAGATATTGCTTACATCCTTAAGCAAGTACAGATTTTTTAATTATATTGAGAAGTTTTTAGCTTTTAACCTAGTTTTTAAATTGGTATTAGACTTGTTAAATATTTAATTGTTTNGGGCGGCATACAAGTCTAATAAAAAAAAAGAAAGAAAGAAAATGTTTTTGTCTAACCACAATTAAATCATATTTTTTTAAAATTATTGAGGTTGCACAAATTATGTTACCAGTTTAGAGGGCTTCATAATGCAAAATTTGAGAAGTCTTACCTCAGAGTGTAAATGGTGACCCTATCTACCATTAAGTTAGAATATGTAAGTATTTCATATTGGGTATAAAAGCCAAGCATTAAGATCAAGCTTTTTAACATCATTGTACTAGTTTATATCACATTAATAATAGATTATATAGGTCACAATGTTACTTTTCTGGTTTTTATACTGTCACCTGTTTTCTACCAGTAGTTTCATGCATTAGTAGTAGGCAATAGGATACTTTTTAAAATGTGTCCTTTTTTTAGTGATTCCCAAACTGAGGTTACTGCAAAGACAGAAATTTTGTCAGTTTACTCTTGGTATCCTAAGCATTACCAAACAAGTATATGATTACATTCTTATTCTTAAATTCTCCACTCACCAAAAATACACCAGGTGTTCTAGTATATTGGGGGCTATACTGTTTGGCCTAATAGAAATGGACGTGGAAGAAAAAGAAGGGGAACCATTTTGGGGAAAGACACTAGAATTGTTGACAAATAAATGAGCAAGCACTGCACATCTGGATTATGCCGCAGCTTTTCAAAGGCTGTTGGTATTCTGTCCACAACCTATTCAAGTTGAATAAATCTTAAGTTGGATGAACATCAATGTTGCTTGATTGGTTATTTATGGTTATAGTTAACATACATTTAAAGTTTACTCTGTTGTCAACCAAAGCTATTCAAAGCTATTCTGAAAACTGTTTTCAAATTATTTTTATGGAAACCTAAGAAAAATGAATAAAAAGGTTTCTTGCCAGCTGTGCTCTTTATATGCCAGCTGGAGTGAATTTGAGTTTATTGAGATCTAAATCAGGCAGGATTGTACCTATGTATGTATATGCAGATGCCAAATTCTTTGTTTATGTATTCATTGTGTGTGACATTTCCTCCGCATAGAAATATAAAGTGGTTAGTTAGATAAATGGTAGAGAAAGAGTGAATTATGTGTAGAAATAAAAATACAAATAAAATATCACAAATGTAGGAAAATCATGTTATTTGCATCATTTACTTATTTACTAATTTTGCTCCTGAGTTTGAGCCATCCAAGTTTGCATGATCCCAAATTTGTATATGCCATGATGCCTGTGGACTTTTTTCAATTTTATATGATTCATATACAAAGTCGGTTTTCTGCATACCCAATACCAATGATATAAAAGTGGAGAATCTTTCTGTAACTTAATTAGACAAATCACTCTTTTATAACCTATAGCAGTGAAGAATTAAATAGTTTCTAAACATTCTTTCTCACATCATCTTTTGGCAGTATTGTTAAAGTCCTGGTCAGTTTGTGAATAGAGATGCCTTGATGGTTGGCACTGTAACTTTTGAATGTTACACAGCTCAGCTGGCACCTTCGTTCATTAGGGAGGTTTGTGCAATGAAACAAATAGATAGAGACCTGGTGCACAAATGGAGAAATTATTGCGATAAATTGGAACTTGGAATAGTGCCTCTTTCTAGCTGAAATTCAGTTCTGTGACAATAGTTGATGTAAAAATAGACTTTCTTGTCTGTTTCCATTGTGCCTGCACAGGGCAGGATGGCAAAGCTTTCCCAAATTGTTCAAGATCTTAAGAAAGAAATACAGGAAAGTTAGTCATGCTGCAAGGGCTATTCATGATTTTCAGAGAAAGTTAACTGGATAGTCCTTGATTTAAATTCCAGTATTGGGGCAGGTGGTAGGGTAGTAAATTTGGCAACTGCTTCCCAGGATGATATAGATTCTTTTCAACTTGTAGTTCTCTGGGTTGTAAAAAAAGAAGGTTCAGAGATATAAGATCTTGTTTACTTGCCTTTGGCCTTCCTGGCTAATTAAATTAGTGAAGTTCAGTCTGAACTCATAGTTAAAGGAAATGATAAGTGCTTCCCTCAGTCTGAATGTGTCCCTGCAGGATTAATGGACGCAGTTATATGAGATTTAATGAAAAAGTCTGGAATATTCTTTAATTATAAACCACTTTTAGACATTCCTTTTATTGCTAAAGAAAAAGCTACAATTCATAACTAAGGTGAAGCTTCTGAATGTGATTATAAGCCCTAGGAAACAACAGACCCATCACTTGGAAGTATTGTTTTATATGCAACTGTGACTGGATTTGCAGACAGTACTATGTTTACACAATAAGATTTAGTGTGCTATGATTTTTTCCTGAGCTTTTAATCATGCTTTGATTACAATTCTTTCGTGTTTATGTGTAAATAAATTTACTGTTGTAAGTCACAACAATGTAGCACAACATAACATTCAATAAAATGAAATAAAACTAAAATGAAATAAAAACAAACAAATAACAAAAAGTTAATTTGATGCAAAGAAGTCAAAACAAAAAAAGACAGAACTATGACTAAAAATTTAAATATTTCTTTCTAATTTTAAATAGTAGCAAAAGTGAATATAGCCTTGACAATATGGGAAACAGAGGGAAACACATCTGCAAGATGATAATTCAACTGCTTAAGGTCCAAGCCCTTGAATTTATCTACCTTCAATAATTTGACCCTGAACTCATCAAAATGAGATAGTGGAAGACATAGCAAATAATATCCTCCAGTTGGCCAACACCACAAGGGCAAAGACATTGCTTACAATGCTTTCATGGTTTGAAAGTGATGGAGCATATAAATCCTTTCTCAAATGAGATACTGGTAATATTAACCAGACACTGGGTGAGACTTCTGTTTTCAAAATGATAAAATCAGATGGAAATAACTGTGACTATACTGAAGTAACATATCTCTGATTCTAATATTTGTTTTGTTTCACATTTTCCCAAAGAGGATGGGAAATATATTTGTAGGATCAGTAACAAAGTTTTTGTTCATTGGTTCCACACTGTGTACTAGTAGTCCTTGATTTAAACTAGTGACCCTTTAAAGTAACAACAGCGCTAAAAAACTAATTTTTGACTAATCTTCATTTTATGACCATCACAGCTTCCCAATGGTTAGATGATTAAAATTTGTGTGCTGGGCAATTGGTATGTATTTATAATGGTTGCAGCATCCCAGGGGTCACGTCATCATTATTTTTTACCTTCCTAGCAACTTCTGACAAGCAAAATCAATGGTGGAAATTAGATTCACCTAACAACCAGATTCATGTAACAACTGTTGTTAAACTTGGCAAAAATGGTAGAAAAATCAGGAGGGACTCACTTAACAACTGCCTTGCTAAGCCATGGAAATTCTGATTCCAATTGTGGTTGTAAGTTGAAGAAAAAGCAAAATTTGAGGAGGGATAGTTGAAGGCTTTCTGTTTTTTATAGTATTCCATCAGTGCAAGATGTATTGTAATGATGATGGAAAGTAACTCTACCACCATGTTTAGCTCCCCTCTGTCTTGAGGGAGACTCAAACCTTCTTTATAAATTTGTTTTGGATTAATTCTAGTTGGTAATAAACTTCTTTTACCACCAGATTCCAGTCCATATAGTATCTGAGAGATCAACTCACCTTAGAATTTTGTAATGCAGGGCAACCAACTGCTCTCCTTGGGAATAGAATCATTTCAGAATAATGTTCGCTGTGGTTGCTAAAACAAGGGTTAATTTTCTTTTCCTCTTAAATGCCATCAAAACATCAAAGCATTTTAAAAAATCCAAAATATTTTTTAAAAAAGAATAAACTGAGAGATGCAAACAAAGAAAAAGAGGCTTCCATCATACTTGCACATTTTCTTACATGGGGTTTGTGAAAGGATTTGCCTAGGTGTTAAAAAGTTATTATGATTGGAAATTAATTATACACATATATTTTGTACTGTTTCTACAAAGACTCCTTTCCTTTATCATCACTTTGATTAAATTGTTTTAATACATCTATTACAAAAATACCTTGCCATACAGACCTCCCTGATTCAGGTGGAAGGAGAAATGATTTCATCAGCATTTTGATAATACTAACCCACAGGTCTTGCATAACTGCTCTCCATAATATCATACAGCTCTCATGTTTTACTCGTTGGTTTTCAATGCAGAGTCACAATCACATAAAGCCCTAATTCCAAGCTTACTAAGCCATTCCAACAATATCCTATATTCAGGTGTGTTAAGAGCTGTACGTTAAGATTCTGCAATTCAATATGTTCCTTTAAGTCTCTTTCCAGATAAAGGTCACATTTAGAACAACCATTGGCTATTTCTGTATAAAACTCAAACCTGAAGCCAAAATGAAATGGAACAAGAGATGCAACTTCCATAAGTGTGCTTGTACTTAGATATCCAATAACTGTTACTAATCCTTCCCAAGAAAGGAATATTTACAACTGGGTGGCAGTTGTCCAAAATATCAGTAACCAGGTAGGGGCTCTTCAAAAGAGACAGTGGGAAGCCATGTCAATAGGCATTGATCAATGCCATGTAAAATGCCCAGTGATGAAAAAATATGAAAGCTACAGCCCAACAACATCTGGAGGTCAGATATTGCCTGACCTTCATAAGAGAGAAGCATGCACCTAATATCAATATATCATATGATCCACTTCATATCTCACATCATTTCTGTAAAAAAAATCTACATTAAATGTGTCCTAAGAAGTGAAACAAGTGTATTTTCTATTATTTTTATGTTTGAATATGCTAAATAGGTAATAGATATATTCAAAAGCAAACAGTGTATCTCACAATTTATGTGTGGGCTGCCTGAAGGAAAGATTTTGCTTAACAGTAGATAACTGTTGACAATAAAACTCATTAAAGCACACTCAGGGCATTACAGTGCCTCTGAAAGATCTTAAAGGCTTGGGCTGATATGAATGTAAGCTGAAAATGACTTATATCTGTAGCATGCCTGACTTCCTTTACTCTGAAGTGCTTAATATATGTTTATGGAATTGCTCTCTTCAGTGGATATATACTGATTAATTAGTTTAGAGGAATACTGCTTCTTAAAATGTGGCTCTTGCAAAGGAAAAGCTCCCTATTCCATTAAAAAGCAATTTCCTGCTCGTCTCTTTAGAAAAAATAAGACATATAAACTACTAAAGTGTAACACCTCTATATTGTGTACATAGTTATATGTGGGCTTGGATGCACACATGAGTGTTTGTATTTTTTTTTTTAGTTTTGCATTTGTATTCAACTGGCACTGGTTGTTCTTTGTTTTATATTTAAGAAAAGCTTATTGAAAGCTTTTGCACCACTCCAGAATACTTTCAACAGTTTTTCAGGTCCATTCTCAAGCAGATCTCATCTATAAAAGTATTTAAAAAGAAAAAAGGAAACCGAAGGAGATCAGCCACCCAGCATTCAGCATCATGGAGTCATGCTGTGCATAATATGTAGTTTCTGACATAATCACATAAAGAAATTTTTCTATGATCTTATATGTACCAATGCTTCCGACACATCCTCACTAGGGAGGAAATGGTCTTTGGTGGATGAGGCAGTAACTTCTGGCCAATCATTTAGCTTGGTGATGCAAGACATTTCTTTCACCTTGTTCCATTTGGGAAATGTACCTAAAATTGGAAAAAACCTACCATCATTAATCATATCTTTTTGCATACTGTCAGGAGACTTAATCTTTGCCACAACACATGGAGAAGTGTCCAAATAATTGTGTGATATAACCTAACGGAGTGCAGATGCCTCTTTAAATAATCTAAATGTCCTGTAAATCAAGAGGGATTTTTAAAATTTATTTCAAATAGGATAAATACAAAAATTAAGAGTAGCAATCAGAAAAATTGACTTTTTCACATCAAAAACTGTGTAACATCCACACATTTAATTGCTTTATTAGACCTTAAAATGTTGAATGCTGGCTTCTGGGTCAATATCTTAACCGTTACACTAAACTGGCCTCAATTTTTGCTTAAATATTATTGATTTGAGATTGAACTTGTTCAAAAAAACTAATCTTTTCTTTTGGAATGGAAAATTATATTAATTGGTTATCTAATTGATATAATTGAAGTATGATTGATATTATCCAATCATTAATTGCATTACAGCCTTGAAGTGATTTTGCAATATCCTTCCTGTCTATGACAGCTGTTCCCTCTCTTTTTTTTATGTCCTTACAAGTAAACAGTATCATCTCCTAATTGAAAGTGTCCAATTCAAGTCCATTTCAATTTACTGATGCTTAAGATAATAATATGTAGTCAATTCACTAAAGTGAACACCTACTACCAATTGCTGCTTTCTGATATACTTGCCTGCTTGCTTGATCTGAGAAGATGGAATGACCTTCATGCCTTCAGTGATTCTTCTGGGATTATATAAATTTAGCATAGATTCCCAGTATTCTCAGCAATTCTTACTTGGTACATATTGGCCTAGGAAAATGTGAGAGCGATCTCAACTAATAGTGGTGGCACCAAATAATTGGAAATAAAATTTAAAGAAATGTGGAGCTAATACTAGCTATTGGAAAGTAGTTGTGTTTCTAGAGTTTATATTCCCCAAAATATCAGGAAAGCATCAAGCAAATATGTTTATAGTTTAATTATGTTTCTTTACTATACTTTTAGATAGAAGCTAGAGTTCCAAATAGCATCTGATTTGATGTTTTCAAATTTTTAGCTGATTTTACAATTCTACTTTAGTTTAGAAGTAGAAAACTGCTCCAAATCAGTTTCTCATGCTGAGAAGCTTCTCTCTTTAAGCAGCCATGCAGATTTATAATCTCATCTTCCTTGGATTACTTGGAAAATTAACTGGCCTGGTCGATATTATCTGCTTGTGGCATTGCATTAGCTGCAGCTCTCCTGAAGTCCAGCTAAAGCCCAATTTTGATATTTATTAAAAGAAATATTTTTTCATGGTCAAGCCTCACTTTTTAAGGCATATAATATTAACACATTAACCCAGTGACAAACCTTATAATAAGAGCAGGCAATTCTGTAACATTTTGAACAAATTAATGAGTGGACTTATTTAATCTGTAAAATATCATTCATTGATGATAGCTTACTGTAATTTACTGTAGTCTGTTGGTTATGTTCCATTAAGTCCTTTTCGACTATAGCAACTATAGCAATAGATTTTTCTCCATGCTGAACTATCCCTAACCTGTTCTTTTAAGTCTCCCAAAGGCAAACTCATTATCCATGTAACTGAGTGTCTCTACTTTACTTCTTGTCATCCACATCTTTTCTTTGCCAGCATTAGACCCTGTTCTAAATGGCTTTTCTAATGGCTAGCCTTTTCTAAATGGCTAGGTATTCACATAATATGAAATAGGATAATATGAGCATGGTCATTTGTGCATTTAATGGGAATTGTAAGTTGATTTGCTTTATATCTACCTGCTGTTGTTGTTGTTGTTTGACTGCTCCAAGTATTCTCAGGAATCTTGACACCTTCAAACTTTAGTGTTGGGAAATTTTGCATCTTTAATGTTCAATTTTTGCTTCTGTACATTGTGACAGAGAATTCCATGCTTGTACAGTTCTGATCTTTGTAGGTATAGACACAACATGGCATTTGAATATCTCTCAGTATTAGGAAATTTCTCCTTAGTTCTAGGTTGCTTCTCTTCTTGGTTAGTTTCCAACCATTGTTTCTTATCTTCCCTTTTGGTGCTTTGGAAAATAGTTCATCATCTCCTCATCTTTGTAGGAGATCCTCAAATATTGGAATAGTGTTATTAAGTCACCCCTAGTCCTTCTTTTCATTAGACTAAACATATACAATTCCCAATACCCCATCAACCAAGGTTGATCCTATAAGGCAGAAGCTATCCACCACTTTGATATCTTTATTTTCCATTCTAAATAAATAGTTTATTAAAAAATATAATAGTGTACACATGAAGTAATTATGTAGAAAAATACTGTGAAAATTGTGAAAAATACTTTATTTAATAGAAGTTGGTACTTTTATTTTTTATTTTGTTAAACTGTCTTAACCATTACCCATTCTCACATTGGAATGTGAAAAACAATATTCCAATCTTGAGGTCCAATTTCACTATTTTGAACAAGTTATTCCCTTCAGTATTAGGCTACAGGAAAAATGTATGTCTCAGTAATTGCAGATTTAATGTACTATTTTCCCCAATATTTAAGAGTTTTATTTGTCAATATTATATGCACACACAGAGACAAGCACATATACTAGCATACAGATAGACATGTAGAAGCCCAACGCAATACATGTGTGAAAATTAGCTGGTGTTTGATTCTTTAATTCTTTTCTAGTCAATTTCTCTTAGGAATGGTTGAATTTGTCCATTTCATCAATTTATCAAGTTTATTCTATCATATTTTTGCATTAATCTTCAAATATTTGAAGAAACCAAGCTAGGAAATATGTTTGTATTTTCATTTACTTTAAATGTTCACATTTGCACTCAATTTTCCTAATGTACACTTTTTGCAGTCAGTCGGTACTAAGCATTTGGAGCTATAACTTATGCATATCTGCATTTATTTTTAGCTAACGTATGCATTTTTAACACACAGTGCTTTGTTTTGGTAAGAAGTTCGAGATGCAAGCTGTTTGGCCTTATTTGTAAAAGTATGGATACCATACAAGTAACTGTGATATAGATCACATAAAATTTGGGGCAGTGCAAATTAAATTGGTTCAATTCATTTCTTTTTCTTAATGTTTTTTTGGTTTTGGGGTTTTTGAGAATCTCATTTTTCTTTCTTTCTGGTTACAGCAATAAACATTTCTAAATACAAAGAAAGTCCAGTTCATAATCCAGTACTTATTCTTCAGAAGCATTAAGAGATCATACTGGCACCTCAGGGGAGAAAAGCAAACCTCATCACAGGGAGTATCAAAATGCCACTTAATGACCTTGGATCATTCTAACAATAAAACCACAGGCATAAATCATATCATCTTGAAAAGCAATGGCACATTAAGAAAATATTTCCCTAATGTATTAAAAAGAAAAGTAGGTCAAAACAGGATATATATTAATTTTTCTGTCCTTAAACTGCACATTTCCACCATATTTCGGATGGTACAAAAAAAAGGAAATTTATGGGCCTAAAACTTGAGACAATTAAAAATGTTTTCTAGTATGTAGTGTACTGAGGTAGATCTGAATTTTTTTTCAAAAAAGTGTCATTGTTGGCTATGCCTGATCATCACTTTGAGTATATTTTGAACAGTGTAATTTTATTATCATGTCCAGGAAGATATGAACAAATGCCATACATTCAGTCACAGTACTATATTAATTTATTTGAGGATGACATCTAAAGCTGTAACAAAAGTTAAGATCAAACATGTTATTAACAAATATTAATACCTACCACCAATTTTATACATCAAGAAATGCCAGTTTTGCCTTTCTTTATCCATTGCAAACTTAGTGAAAATCTTTTCCTACAATCCCTGATATATACACCTGTTCATAAGCCAGAATATACTTTTTTCAATCCTGGCAATATTAAGGGCAATATTTTTTCTACTGAGATGAGCTAAAGATAAATGACAATATTGGTTTGACTTGCATATCCTAATGAAGACAGTAAAGTAAGACTATATTAACTTATTTCTAGATTTCACTTAAGTAAAGAAGTTTCTATAGTTTTGTATGTTTCTTCCACCAATGTTCACCAGGCTTATCTCTTTTCAAGATCTATTTGTTCTGTCCCAACGTTCCCTTAGTAGATTGCTATTGTAGTGCCTTAAAAGTCCACCATTTAATCCAGCACTAATACTGAAGGAATTCAAACATTCAACATTTTCATGTATAATACATACATACACTTATCTTGATATAGAAACAGGATGAAGAAACAAATTGTAGATTGTGGTGAAAGCTTCTCTTAGGTGACTATGGCCAAATTTTAGGAGATTAGGATCGTTTCTTCCCTATCCTCCCATTTTTTGCTATGAACTGAATTCCCCCCTCATTCATGTTTTCTTCCTTTCTCTCTCCTTCTCTCTCTCCCTCTCCCTCCTTCTCCGTCTCTCTCTCTCTCTCTAAGAGGCCCAGGTTGTACTTATCCTAGTTTGCACAAAAATGTAGCTGTATATATAAAAATAGCAAGTATGATTCTTTTAAAAAAAAAAGTTGGATAGAAGGTTATTCAGGACAGCTCATTATTTGATGATGAAAATAATAGAAAATGGTGTCAGTGCTGAGAAAGCACTGCAAGCACATTAAAGCTGATGCCATCTCACTTTCAGGAAAAAAAAATTCAGTAAAGTTAAAGGCTACATGGCCCAGATTTCAGAGATATGAGAGAAAGAATCGGTTCAGACAGAAAAAATGCTTTTGAATGCTTTTTACTGCTAACCCAAAAGTTCCATAGATATAGAAATTCAGAGTGCTAGAGAATGCAGATTTTATGAGCCATCTCTAATTTTTTGTTGCTTGTTACTTGACCAATAACAGCAAGATTTCCTGGCTTAATGAAGACTAGTCAAAGGTCTTAATAAAATTTATTTCCATACATTCAGTTCTATTCTGCAGTCTTTTAATCTAGTATGCTCATATATTAACTCTGAGATTGCTTTCCCTATTTGATTAAACTGGCACATAGTTTTATCTTCAGTAAAAGTTCAATAAACACTATTTGGCATTAGAAACTTAACAACTACATTAATCACTTGTTTTGTAAACAGTCAACCTTACAACTGTTCATTCAGTTTTGGAACACTTGGGGTTCTTAGAATTATAGATTGTTGCTATTGTTGCCTTATGCTACATAAAGAGCACAAGAATAGTCCTGCTGGCTGAGCTTAGACTCATCTGAATCTGGCTTCTTTCTTTCTCAGTTACCAGCCAGATGTCTTATTATTACTTCTTTACACCTCATTCCCAACAGATATTGTCATTAAAACAGTGATGTGAACAGAGATGAGAAAGAAGTTTAAATATTTATACAAATTGTCTTAACATGCACGTTTGAAGCAAATGCACAAACCAAAATGAATTTTATAAATTTTGTGGTGCAGTTTTCCAATCAAAAAGGTAAGTTTGCTATAGAAAGAACATCAGAGGGGAGATGCAAAAATGTGTATATTAATGAAAATTACATTCAAATAAAATAGGTATAGTTGCTTTAAAAATGGTACAATAAGAAATGGCAACTATGTTTCTTAGAGGTAAGCGATACATTCATATATGAGAAGAATGATTGACAAAAACATAAAAAAATTCCTTTGGCATAAGTTGAATCTTTGTGATGTCGAAGCGGAAGACAATAACTTAAGACTGAAAATGTAAGAAAATGGGAAACTCTCCTATCACTGAAGTGTGATGCTCTTAAAACTTAAACATATTTGAATTCTATACACTTCCCCCTGAAATAGATACATTTCTCATGTATTTCCCTGTATTTTTTGTTGTTGTGACTTTCTTCAAATTTGTGTTTCTGTATAAATTTAAGCTAAAAACTGTACTAAAACATAGAAAACTGTATCATCCAAGGATTATAATACGTAATAAAATTATTTATTAAACATTCTGCAGATCCATTTATTAGTCTGACTTGTGCAAATTACATTGGTTCAGTATTAAAGCAGACAGAGCTTTATTTTTATATTGTCTCTTGTGTAACTATGAAGTTACACAACGTATGAAGATATATGTTTTCACAGATAGAAGTATACAGAGCATTATAATGTTCTTCTCTGTAAAATATACTTTAGCCATTGTTAAAGGTGTTATGAAAATATAGGTTATTTTTACACAACATAATATGCAGAGAAAACTTTTGTTTCAGCAGCAAGAAAGTCCATTGCTAAAGTTTTTAAAGATATATCACAAAATTAATAAAATTGCTTAAAAGTCACACATTTCTTATAAAAGCTGTTACACGAGATATACGAGTGTATATACAGCATATAGAGAGAACCAGGAACTGAGTGAATTAAATATTGTATTCCCCAGAAGTACCAATAAAGGAGAATATTTGTAGCTCAGGGTTAAAATAAGGAGTCCTTGGTGCTCTCCGAGTTGTTTTGTTCAAAATTTCATTACCCAAACTAGGTAATATCATCAGTGTCAGTGCATCTCAAAAGGTCTGCAGAAATTTTTTTAAAAAAATCTAAAATATATACAGATGCCACAGAATAGCAAAAGTACTGATATCCTTTGGTAAGAGTTTTCTAAAATTAAACTTGGTTTCATTCAGTGAGGAAAAGGAGTTACATACATGTTTAGAAAATTAATCTTCTTAACTCATTTTTTAAAAATTCAAAATTATTTTCTGAAGACAATTTATCATTCCCTCAGTAATCATTTTGACATATTTTGCTATTCAAAGAATTGCTGTCACTTTTTCTGAAACACTTCTACAGCACTTAAATTAATCGCTAGCATCTTTTATTTAAGTGGTTTATTGTACTTGAGGCAAGGTACTAAGATAATTTTGTTAGTAGTACTTTTTATATCTCATTCTGTGATCTTACTCCTTTTTCTATAGCTAGCTTTGCAGAAGTTCACCCATAATTTCATGACAGTGCAAATCTGTGTAAGCAGTTGATTGATTCAAACTTATTATATGAATACACTGGATATCACTTGGACATTTCAGATCAATGTCAGCCAATTCTTATGATGAAATATTATTCAGGTTATTCAGCTACATAATTTTCTTACAGACTTCTCTAGTGACATGCTTTTCCTCCCTCAACTTCCCTCGACTTCTTTTTAAAGGCTTGCTCTTCACTGTGAGCCATATGGGCTCTTTCGCTTATGGAGATTAAATCTGAATCTTTAGGGGCACGTTCATCATTGTTCACAGGAGTCAAAATTGTCACTGCTTTATATCATATTTGAAATGCCTCTATGATATAAATATCAGACATTCTGCACCTGAAAGTTTCCAGATTAAGTTCACCCAAGTTAATCCTGCAATGAAATGTGACCCATTCCAAGGTAATGACAACCACATGTTCATCATGTAATTAAAAAAGGACTGCCCTGGAGCTAAAATTACAAAATACATGAGTTAAATGCTGATGAATTCCCAAATCCTGGAAATACACTGCAAACTTTCACAGCTTAACATAGTGTGAGATAGTTTAAGTCACAGTGTTAACTATCCTTAAAGCATATGCAGGGCTTATTTTCAAGCTTCTCACATTAACCATGAACTCTTTTTAACAAGGAACTTTTTAAAAAATAAAAAAGCTGAGATTCTTGCATAAATGTATGACAGTGTGCTCTGGCTTTGAACAGGCCATGCATGGCTCAGATTAACCATTAAATTAAATACAGCACTGAGCAGCTAGGTCTTAGAAAAATTAGGTTTGTGCCATGGATAATTGTCCTTGCATTTACTATGAAAGCAGTAGGAGCTATCCCAGAATTAAACAGCAAAAAAAAAGCTTTGTAAAGGATTGATGACATTGAGTAAGTGGAAATTGAAAAACAGCACTGATTCCCCTCCATCAATATCCCCTACAAAACCCCCCAAAATGTACAGTAAATATCTGAGTTAAACCCAACTCCTGGTGACTTAATGCATTTATTTTTATTTATTTTATTTGTTTGGATTTGTATGCCGCCCTATCTCCCAAAGGACTCAGGGCAGCTCACAACAATAAAAAACACCAAATACAAAAATTAAAATTAGTAAAAAATATTAAATGAAATCCAAACAAATATC
>AZIM01002862.1:0-15434 GCA_000516915.1 Ophiophagus hannah | reverse complement strand
TATATATATATGAATACATGAATACATACATGGAGGTCTTGGTGTGTTCATGTCTTTTCCGGTGTAAGATTGAGAATATCTTAGAGACGTTTCGACGAGGTCCCACTCACCATCTTCAGGCTGGTGCTTTCAGCTTCGTGCNAGCAAAGTGTGATTGGAGCTGCCGTCTCTCTTTCACGTGGGCCGATTTGGTCTTGAACTTGGTGAGCATCTCCACAGTGTCCTGTCGCCTCCAGGGCTGCCTCCGCCTCCACGTCACCACTGCCAGGACCATCATCAACTCTCCATCATCAACTTCAGCTCTAGAACTGGGGTTTGTAACTCAAGTGAAAAACAGATGAGTACACTGTGATAGAAGGCCCTGTAGTTGCACTACTTTTATTAAATAAACATACCAACAATTTAATATAAAAATTGTCTAACGTAGAAAATGGCATGCATATTTCATGATGCACTATCTAGTTTGACCCTTACTTGGTTCTGTAATTCTTGATTGGGAAAATAGAGTACTTTACTCTGAAATAAACAAAAAAATGTAATGCTAATTGAACAGACACATTTTAAAACTTAAATAAATAAATTTTATTTTATTTTATTTTTATTTGACTTATATGCTGCCCTATCTCCCGAAGGACTCATGGCGGCTAACACACTAAAAACAGCAAAACAAGAAACAAATAATTAAAAAACCATTAGATCTAAAGACGAATAAAACAAACCCAATTTAAAACTAATCCCCAGCACCCCCGGTCAGTCCAGGCCAGCCTGCTGAAAAAGCCAGGTCTTGAGGTCATGGCGAAAGGACCGGAGGTCGGGGGCCATCCGCAGCTCCAGGGGAAGCTGATTCCATAGGGCGGGAGCTGCCACAATAAAACAAAAGTCTGCAGAAGTAGTTATAGAAGCAATCCTTTTAGGTGAAATGGTTAGAACAATATGTGGAACAAGTTTCTGAACTGATTCTTTACAATGAAAGCAGTGAAATATAATTCCAAGATTTCAATTTTTCCTCCTACAAGTAGGTTCCTATAAATGGGTCTTAATAGACAAAAGATTTTTTAAAAATACCTTGAAACAGAGTGCAGTAGGAAAGTAGAAGTGGGGAGTTTAAATGAATACTGTATTTTGTTCCTAGGCTGCTCAGGATCTTAACAAGAAGTAGGCAGTGTATGTCAGCTATAATCATTGTTGCAAAAAGAAAAGTCTCCCATCAGTATAATTTAAAGGAAAAAGTGAAATCAGCTATTTGAGATAGTAGCATCTTATGCCTTTAAAACTGAACTGTCCACCATAGCAAATACAATATGAATTGGAAAAGACAATTATGCATCCATTAGCTCAATTCCTTTTTTTTCCCTGTTGTGTCTTTTTGTCACCTTTCTCTTTTTTTCAGTTGGAGAATTTTTTTTCTCCATCTTGAAGATTAAAAGGAGTATTGGGTGGAAGAAGTTAATGCTGCAGCATGTGAAAAAAAAGAAGAACAGAGAGAGATCCCAGTGTTTCCTTTGGGCCACAACTAGCCTACAATTTACTGTTGTATTTGACAGCTCAGTTAACAATGGACTGATGGCAGGAAATGTGCTAAGTTGACCCATTTGTGTATGATATTTGTGTTCAGTCCAAGATAGAATAATTTTATGTGTGGCACAGATATCATGCCTTTTAAGAACTTTTTTGCTTCCCTAAAGGGTTTGCCTTATTACAAATTTGAGCATATATTGAGTGTTCCAGTAATCTCAAAGGAATGGAATAAAAGCAGTATTTTTTGGTGTTCCTTATGAAAAACAGACCAGCAAATCCAAAGGGGAAATCAGCATTTAAAATGTACTGTGATGTGAACAAGAATACTGTGAAACATATTGATGACATCTCTTGCCAAAAAATAAATAACCACAAAGTTATTGTAGCTTCCTGCTCAGATACAAATCATAGTGATGCATATACGACTCTTTCTTAGTCTGTCTTATGTTTCACAGTACTCTCTCTCTTTCCTGGTCTCTAATCATAAGCCACATTTCTAATATTTCACTACTCTCTTTGTATTTTATTTCACATTTGTGGCACTTTCACTTTTGTAGTGAAGTTTCTTTTTATGTTCATGGAGAATATGATCAAGAGTATGTCCAGTTGTATAATTAACCGAATCAGAAACTGTTATATGGTTGCCACTAAAAATTGCACATACACAAAAAATCCCACAAGTCATGTCTTTCTCTAGACCATTCAAAAGAATGCAGTGAGCATTCAATAATACAATAGCCTGACCTCATCTGTACTGGAGATCCTTAAAAATATTTGAAACAGATTGAAGTCAAATTTGTTTTTTTTTCCAGTAATATATTTAGTTTATATTTATTTATTAAAGAACCTTGGTGGCACAGTGGTTAAAGTGCAGTATTGCAGGTAAATTCTTCCCACAGCCTGGAGTTTGATCCTGACAGAGCTCCAGGTTGATTCAGCCTCCCATCCTTCTGAGATTGATAAAACGATGACCCAGGTTGTTTGGAGAAATATACACATATTCTTACATTATAAATTGCCTAGAAAATAAAGCACTATGGGGTGCTAGATATAAGCCTAAAATGCTTTTGGTATTGCTATTTATTATGCCAGAAAACCACTTTTGTTTAGTGGAGACTATGAGTTCTAGTCCCATCTTAGACATGAAAGCTGGCTGGATGACTTTGAGCCAGTCATTTTCTTAAACCCATGTCAGTAGGCTCTGACAACAATTCCTGTCATAGCCAATAGCTTAACAATTGTTAAATATATATTTCATGAAGCTAAATGCTCACAATGACTAATAATAATAAAAATATAGAAGACAATGATAATTAATCATCTGTTAAAAGAACCCATTGTTCAGAAAGTCTCTCTATAGGTAAAACAGAACAGCTCTTGTCAATTGTTAAATCCATTTTCCAAAATAGATCCATCTTGCCAAGAAAAACCATCACTCATCCATTTCATCATCATCAAGTTTATACCCCTTTCATCTTTTTCTAACAAGATTGCCATACTCAGACTGAGAGCTTTTTTCTTCTCATTGAACCATCTTTCAGCTCATCACATTGCAAATCTAATCCAACTGTTCTCTGTCTCTGTGTGTCAGTGTGGGATTAATCATTACTGGCCCATCAAGGTTTTTTTTATTAAGATTTTTGAATAAAACTTGTAAGTTAAAGGACACTTTTCCCACAAGCTTCCCAGAGAGCTTTATCTCTTTTTGTCTACAAAAAGCATTAGACTATTTCTGACTATTTCATCTTCTCCTCCATTTTGGAGAGGACAAAGTTGGAAAAAATGTCTGCGTGACAGAGATTTTCTGTTTGATAAATTCAGCACAAGGAGCTAAATACAAAGACAAAGGTGCTTGGGTATCAATTTCTTTTGGAAAATTTTATTCTTTGTACAAAATTCTGGAAAGGCTGCCTTTATAAGACTCCATCATTGCAGAATCCTTTAAATAAAGATAAAGAAATCAACTATCAATTGCTTTAAAACTACACAATTGTACTATTTCCCCCCTCTCTTTTTGGAGGAGTAAATGTATGTATCTTTGTCTTTCTCTAGAGGATCTAAACAGCTTTCAGAAATGTAATGTAGCCAAAGACAATAGAATATAGAATAACAGATTTGGAAGGGATCTTGGAGGTCTTCTAGCTGAACCCTCTGCTTAGGCAGGAAACCCTACACCACTTCAGACAAATGGTTATCTAATTTCTTCTTAAAAACTTCCAGTGTTGGAGCATTTACAACTTTTGGAGGCAAGTTGTTCCACTGATAAATTGTTCTAACTCTGAGGAAATTTCTCTTTAGTTCTAAGTTGTTTCTCCTTGATTAATTTCCATCCATTGCTTCTTCTCCTGTCCTCAGGTGTTTGGAGAATAGCGTGACTCCCTTTTCTTTGTGGCAACCCCTGAGATATTGGAACATTGCTATCATGTCACTTCTAGTCCTTCTTTTTATCAGACTGGACATACCAGTTCCAGCAACTGTTCTCTATATATTTTAGCTGTCTATGCTAAAACCCACCACAAAGATGGCAAAACTGAAAGCAAAGAAACAAAAAGAAATACCTGTTTCAAGATTTGGGCCCATTGTATCTGAAATAGTACATCTTGTACTTATAAGCTAGTGCAGAGATCTTTATTGGAGGCCCTGTTTCAAATACTGTCATGTAATTGTGATTGGTTATGTCCACCCAATTATGGTATTCCCTTCCCAGAGAGTTCTGTCTGGCATTCTCTGTTAACTTTTTGCAGTATTTATTTATCTGAAACATTTAACTTTTCTATACTTCTAGTGCTGCAATGTATTAATGAATATTTATGTAGTATCTGTGCATTTATAGTGCTTATTTCTACTATAGTTGTTATAGCTATTTTAATTGATTATTATTCTGTTCTACTTGCTTTTTTCTGTATTGATAGTTACAGCAGGTGGCAGCAAGTAGCTGATGTTGGCTAACTAAAAAAAAAGAAAGAAAGAAAAAGTTAAGCACTTAAATCTGGCACTTAGATGAAAGTCTACCAAGATAGTGGAATATGGTAGAAAGTTTTTAAAAATATCCCAATTGATGGTAATGAAAAAATCACTTTTATATTTTTGCCAACAAACTATGTGAAGTTAAATTCAGCTCAAAGGCATCCTTAGTTTTTTTTTAATTCTGCCAGAATCTGGGAGTTTATAATTAGTAACACATACATTTCCTGAATAATTAAGTGTTTATAATCTTTTGCACTATTCCTGAAAATATTATTTACCACCAAAATTTACCCAACTATTAAATAAAACATTTTATTAGAAAGATAAAAGAGTTGTCTAAAAAATAACAAAATGAAACCAAACATTTCAGAATCAAACCACAAAAGTGAAACATTGCAAAGCTAAAATCTTAAAATCAGAATGTTAAAACTTTCAATCTTTTATTTAAAATTATTATACTATCAGAGATACAATTCATCTTATATCCTCTATAAATAATTCTGTAGTAAAGAGGCTGCTACAGAAAACAGACTGTCACAAATTCCCACCAACTGAGATTCTTCTGGTGATGGATTACAGACCAGAGCTTGCAAAATTGAGATAATCCACTGTAAAAGATCCTATGAGAGGAAGCAGTCTTTTAGATATTCTTGCCCTGTATTGTCTTGGGACTTATAGGTAAGCAGCAATTTGAAATATAAAGCTAGGTAAGTCCACAAAAAAATGATATACTAGGATATAACAAGCTTATACAAGAGAATAGTTGGAGTGACTTGATTGTCTTCACCATAAGGAGGACAGCTCCTTACGAAGTGACATCAATTTCACTAGAAAATAGTATATTTATATAATATATTTTAATGTATTTAAAATATCCTATATTTCCTACCCTTTGTAAAGCACCACTTAAGTCTTAAACATATTCCTAAGCAAAGCAGCTTTCCAAACAAATGCAGGGAATGAAAAAGAATGAACATAAACTATTTATCATAAAATGATAAATGATAAAATATCTTCTGTCATTTTTTTTGCCACTGAGTCATGTATATTTATAAAAGAATATTTGTTTGTTTATTTATTGAAGACATACTAGAAATCATGTGACAAGGTATGTTTTAGTGATGACAGACTAAAGCACTGCCCAGGATTTTCATGCTGTCAGTACATGAAGTGTCAAGCAAGCTCTGCAGGAACAGGCTGAAAGGCTAGAAAGGAAGTTAACTTAGTTCCTGGAAGCCTTTTATAAAAATCCAACCAATATTAAATGTGACAATATGACACTGAAGACACACACATTCTAAAACAATTTGCTGAGTGGTAATATTTGATATTAAGACTTATTTAGAAGCAGATTTTATATGCGTGTAAGTAAAATAAAATATTTGTAATATTTTAAAGCTGCCATGGAATGTTTATATACTGTAGATCCATATATGAACTTTACATGTGTGGTTATCTTTCTTTGTCAAATGGACTTTAACCGTCAACTCTGTTATTCCCTAATTTTAGTCATATACTGTGTGTGTGTGTGTGTGTGTGTGTGTGTGTTTGTGTGTGTATGCGTGTGCCACTGAATTAAAATCTCTCCTCAACAAAGGTATGAAAATGGAAATATCCATGCCGGATAGTTATTTAAGTTTGACTTAAATGCATCCATCAAAAGAGAGGCCACTATTTATCTAATCAGCTGATTCCACTATGACACAACTTTACCAGGAATGTTTTTTTCACTAACATTCCTGGAACTGTGCTTCTTGCAACTTTAATCTATGATTTCATGTCATGGACTCTTACAGCTGTTGGACTTTGGTTTTGTCCTGTGCTACATCCTTTAGATATTTGAAGAGTGTTATCACATAACACTTCATCTTACTGTTTCATAGATAAAGATCTCTAGTTCCTTCTGTATCCCTTCATAGGATTTAGTTATTGGTCTTCTAATTTTGACAATTTCTAAATCTTTTCCAATTTGTCTACATCTTTTTAAAAAAAAAATTGAAGGAGCTGAATACAGTATTCAGGGTGAGGTGCGACCAATGCAGTAAAATGATTGTTCCATGACTTATAAATTATATTTATATTACTCCAAGATAAAATTGCATTACTTCTCTCCTTTCTCTATGCAACTAATCTACATTACTTGTTCCTATTTCCCTAGATTAATTTTTGTTGATTGTTTTCTTCTGAATATAAAACTTCCAAATAATAAATAAGTGTTAAGATGCAGTGATAGCAGTCAGTTCAAATATTGATTACAGTTGTAAACCAGTATAAAACACACAAAAGGAATATGGTCAATAAAAGAAGCATAGTAATGTTGGAGGACATAAAAATATCTTGAAAGACATATAAAATAAATTAAAGACGGTTAAATTCTAGCCTATAAAATAAATGTTGGCAGATAAGGGGCATACTGAGACTAAGTGATATGGTTAGGTGCTGTGCATGAGCCAGAATTCATTGCCTAATAATATTGAGTGTTGCTGCACAGAACTTGACAAAAGTGTATACTGGGGCAGGGAGGAAGAAGCAGCAGGAAAATATAATGTTATCTTGACTGTCCTGGATATTTGTATAGCAATGGTAGCATGAGGTTGGTGTGAATTTCTATACAGTATAAACACTGGACAAAGACATTCTTTATTTTTACTAAATGTGCAGATTTGCAGAGGCTTACATGTGGCTCTTATTCTAATCATAATGTATTTTATTTTTTAATATACATCCATCTACCTAAATACATTCTTAACATGTGTTGGCTTCTCCCATACTAATGACCTCATTCCACTAGCCATACTCATGCAAAACAGGAAGATATATTATGGCCTTGAGCTATAAAAAAGGAATTGTCTCTTCAAGTTATTTTGGGTTTTTTTTTAAAGAAAGAAAGTCTCCTTTGATATTAGCTCATTTGCTAATGACTTTATAGATATGTCTTTTAATTTTCATAGCAATAGTATGGAAGTAGATTCTATTGGTGCCTTTTTTTTTTTTTGGCTTTCCAATCTGGCCTATAATGTATATAATTTGGTCTTCCATCTAGATACTAACACTGCTTAGCTTTTGAGATCATCTAGGATATGTAATACTTAGACCCTCTAATGATTTCCAGTGTTGCTACATAACTTAAATATTTAAAATTTTGTTTAATTCTTGGAACATCCAAAACAGGTTACTGAAAATTAAGAGTTATTTCAGGAAAAGTTGATTTATTGCATATTAAATATTTTAGGTAAAGTACCAATAATGTAAAAGCATCATGCTGACTTTTCACTAGCATTTTATTCACCAAAACCCTATATTCATGTAACAAATATAAAAGACCAGTAAAGTTATATACAGTACACAGCTGTATACCACCTTTGTTATTCTCTCCATTGTTATACTCAAAGTATTTCCTTACAATTGTCAGTTACAAGATGATAAGTAATATGTACTAAGGCACTTTACAACATAGAATTTGTAAGTTAAATTAAAAATATTAAATGGGTGTTGGTTAAACAGATTAATTTTAGACATCAATAGATCTTCACAAAAATACTGCATCAATATAATTCTTAAGGGGGAAAAATCAAACTTAACCCCAAGTTGTCCTCCCCCCATGCATGCCTCCATAAAATTTTGAAATAGTAAACTCTGGCTGTATATTTTCAATATAAAAGAGTATGACTGTGATGATTACAGGTAGCTTTCTGGCAACCACTTAAAATCAGCATGGTATTCCTGCTTTTGTCAGTAGATTTTTTTTTTAAATCATCATTTCGTGTCAGCCTGCTACAGATGAACACCTTGCTGGAGCCACATTTCTTAAAACTTCACAGAGGAAAACGGACAGTGTTTTATAGCAGATCTATTCTTGTTCTGAGGATTATAGTGGTTGCCCGTGATGCAAAAAGGGAAACTTTTTTCCCCATCTGCTATATTTTGTGTTCATTAACTCTGCCACAGTCTATTTGACTCTGAAGCAGGATATGATCCTAAGCTGGCTATATTGATTTTCTTAGAAAAGGGAAGCATGTTTAGTCTCATATTTGAAATGTTACAACTCAAATTAATTTAAAACATTTCCATCTGGAGCAACTGGAAGAATAGAAAAAGAAACAATATAGTGTATTGTGAATATATATGGCCTGAAATCTACATAGTTCCTCCCACCAGTGAAAGATCAAATGTTTCATAGTCATTTATACCTTGAAGGATGGATTGAATAAAATATCGTAACTAAGAGTGGGAGCAGATAGACTAAAAATTGTGTCATATTCTAGCACTAATTATAACTGAACTTAATTTCTTCAGAAATAATCGTTGTTACTTTGTTCTTTTCTGAAATCACAATGTACTTAAAATTAGCAGAACTGGAAATATATGAACCATGATGTTGTCTTGACAGATGATGATCTCAAGATTCTTGGGAAATCTAGATGGCAGAGGCGTATAGTGCAATCATTCACATCAGAAGAAATTGAAAACTGTAACTTTTAGCTTTCCCTGCTGCACTGTGTAATTCTAGGCAGATTTCCAAGACTTCATTGCATTTGGAAAGCTTAAGAAATAGAGTAAATAGGTGGTGTTATCACCATTCCCACTGACAGCTTCCTCTATTTTTCATGTAAGTTTGGCAACAAAGTGGAAAATGATGATGGTATAAAGCTGGTGCAATTGGCAAGTTTCCCTTATGTATAGAATCTATATATCTTTTATGCTAAAGGACTCTGGAACTTAGAAAAAGAGCCTAGCAGTAGAACAAGCCAAAATATGAAACTGAGGAATTGGAGAACACATATGTGCTAATTTAATAACTTTAGGGAATATATATATATATATATATATCCGAAATCTTGCCAAAATATAAACAGGAACTAACTGAATCAGATAATCAGTTTCAACACTGGAATTGCAGGCATCTTTCCTAACCTAAGTTGCAGATGCATGGGAATGAATTTGAAATGTTCTGCATGCTAAGCTGAAGCTTTATTACTGTGCTACACTCTCATCAAAATATAAACAATGGTATTCCCCATAGAGGCATAAGGAAACAAAGGATGATTATGTACATTTTATATGTTCTGTTTATTTGTCACTGTACCAATGCAAGACTTGTTCAGTAGTAACCTTCTACAGGTAGTCCTTGACTTACAATCATTCAATGGTCATTCAAAGTTATAAGAGTGCTGAAATAAGTGACTTACAACAAGTCCTTGCACTTATAATCATGGCAGCATCCCCATGGTAACAAGATCAAATATGCTTGATAACTGGCATACATTTATTATGCAACATTAATTGCAACATCCTTGAGTCATGTGCTCATTATTTACAATCCTTTCATGGAGCTTCCAACAAGCAGTCAATAAAGGAAATGAATTTGTTTAACAACAACATGATTCACTTGACGATCATGATGGTTCACTTAGTGACACAATAAAAAGGTTGTAAAATTGGGCAAAACTCACTTCACAACCACAAAGTTTAATGACAGAAGTTCCGATCCCAGTTGTGTTGTAAAGCAAGGATCACTTGTAATTGTGGAATATTTTCTTCCAACAGACAGAAGCACTGCTGTTTCTTCCATGAGATATTTCATTTTATTTAAATTTCCCAGTGGGTCTGTAGTCCTGACATTTTCTTGTAATCTGTAATCTAAACATTAACCATCTCTGGCACCGCTTACTTTTTGACATTTATACTTATGTTTTCATTTTTTACACTTTTGTATAAGTTTAATTTATTTAATTATATAACTATCTGTTTATTAAAAACCTTACTAAAATGATATTCAGCATAGCTACCATCACTAGAAAACTTTGACTATTGAGTTGCGTAATATTTAGACCTGTGTGAAGTTACAAAAGAATATTTGCTTTTAATGAACATTGCAAGTCCCTTGAACTGCTTTATAAAGCAATGTATTTTCCTTCCTTTTAAAAGAAAAGTGAAAGTTCCTTTAACTTGCTTTACTTTGAAACTCTTCTTAATCTACTGTCATGGAGCTAGTGTTATGGGAAAAAGCTGAAAGAAACTCTTCAATATTGCTCATGCATTCCCTTTGCTAGACAGTATGTTCTTCCAAGCTGCTCATCCATTCCTTCAGATGCATACAAATTCAAATATTCTAAGTAACATTTAAATCAAATAAGCATGTAAAAAAAATCAAAAGATACTCATAGAGTTTAATTTAAAAATTGGAAGAGAGTTATTTACCCAATGGCTACTTTACATAACGCTCATTGTGAAAGAAAGCTGTGATTCCTTACTCTGTTTCCTCTAAAGAGCAGGGAGAGAATCTTCCATCTGGCTGTGCAGTCATTTCCTGTGAAGCTCCCCATGTACATCAACACCATATCTTATTTTTCAAGGAATTAAAAAAAAAAATCCCAAGAAGAGCCAGTGCCACCCAAATTCTTTGCATATGTACCATTTATTTAAATTAAGAAAACAACATTTTCAACACTTATTTTTAAGCTATATTACTTAAATCTCAAGTCCTAGGTATTTCTGTCATATTAAAAGAGTAGCAACAACAACTAATCTTTCAGCTGGGTATTAATTTAGCCTCTTATTATTTTTTTCTTTTGTTTTTCTTCCTTTCACATTTGTACTTTTCTTTTGGCAGTACCAATACNAAATCTCAAGTCCTAGGTATTTCTGTCATATTAAAAGAGTAGCAACAACAACAACTAATCTTTCAGCTGGGTATTAATTTAGCCTCTTATTATTTTTTTCTTTTGTTTTTCTTCCTTTCACATTTGTACTTTTCTTTTGGCAGTACCAATACAAATAGTTTTAAGGGAATGGACTGTTGCCATTTCAGACATCTAAATAATATGTGTTGTTTTAAAATAACTGATGGCCTCCCTTAATTCCTCCCCCTTTCAGGAAAATTTGTCTTCAAGCAAATTACTTTCTAGTGTTGTATATTGTTGGATCATGGCTTGTAATTTTTTTATCGATTTTGAACCTCAGCAGATCCAACAGATGTTTTAAAACAAATAAACCATGCATGGTGGTTGTCAGACATTGCTCACAGGCTAATCCCTTTATCCAAATGTAAAAGCTAAACACTTGAAATCATATGCTCAAATAAATGGAGAAGTTCAGCATACACTCAAAAATGCCAGCACCAATTCCTTCCACTTCAGTTATTTGGCATTGGCTTTGCAGTCCAAACATTAAAATTGGAATAATGTAAAGAAGTTTCTTGGGTGTAGGTCTTTCTGTATTTTCTGTATAGTTTTTATTACTCTATATTATTCTGTTCAGTGGTTGGATTCAAATTTTTTTACTACAGGTTCTGTGGACGTGGCNNNAACCTGCTGAATACCACCTCTGATTCTGTTACATATGAGTGCTAAGGTATCTATTTAGGATTAGATGATAAACCAGAGATTCCATTGTAAGCTAATTAACCAAGAATGTAAGATGGAGCCCTTGAAGAATATCTAAGGTAGAAGACAGACAATTTTTTAGGTCAAGAATTATCACCAGTTCAAAATCATGTATTTCTTGAAGTGGACAGAAAAAATGTGTGGAGCCAAATTACAACAAATAATATTTACCATTGAAAGCAACCTAGTTGCTGCTAATTTTATCAAAATTATCTCCGTTGTATTTATAGTAATGGTACCATCAGCAACATCTAAAGATATTTGTCAATATATCAATTTATCAAAGCTCCATTCCTTTTGTAGTTATTCCTGACTGCAGCTACCACAGTGCTCAACCTCAGTGCTCAAGAGACCATCAGGGAAACCCCCAAGTTTCTTGTAATCTTAAATCAAGCATGGGCAAATGTAACATGTCTTTTCTCTCTGTAAGGTGGATTGGCATCAGCAAATTGAAAAACAATCAATCAGAAAATGATCCAACTATAGGCAAATAGCTAAGTCTTCAAAACCAAATCACAACTCAATGCACTGAGACAAAAACCAATTCCAATGTGCCACCCCTGATATGTATTGGGTCTGTAATGGCCTGGCACATGCCTCATGGTTTCCATAGTGAAATCCTGAGCTGCCCTGGGTTCAATATTACTGGGTGACAAATTGAAATCCCTACGGACCATCAAGATCTCAACCACTAAACTAGCAATAAAATCTGGCAGATAAGGGAGATGCTGTGAAGCATGAAGACCATACAACAACAACAATCCCATCAGTTCCTAAGAATCCAACTTCAACCAGTGAATGTCACACCCAGTTATCTACATGGAAAAACCTCTGAAAACAGATAACTTGTGGATGATTGCTGTCATCCCGTTTTGTCTCCCTGGAGTCATGGCTGGGGAGACTCAGAATTCAGGTAGGCATATTTCCAAGAGAAAAAGTCCTCTCTCTAAGTTTAGGTTCCATGATTATTTTATAGTTATTAATGAATTGTTTTATTGTTATTAATTTATTTATTGAGGTACATCTCAAGTTGCTGGGGCTATTGAAGTAGTTATAAATTTACTGCTAAGATGGTTGATATTCTTCTTCTTCATATTATTCTTATGAGTGGAATGTATCTTTAACATATTATAAAGAAGACAGTGGTGTCAGAAAAAATATTTCAGAGGCAATAAAGGCATATGATTCAATTACAGTTTGTACCTAAAAAAAATATTTAGAAAAGCAGAAACAGGGTAACTACTTTTCAGGAGGAGACTGACCTCCTATTGAAGACAATATAAGTTATTTTCTTATTCATCTAATGCAAAATATTTATGTGGGCAATTGATTTTTATACTAAAAAATGAATTACGGCATGCAAACATGAGCTGAGGTGTAAGCTAGAAATTTGGTGCAATTGTCTCATTGACTGACTCTGCATGGAGCTCTCATTTTCAATAAAAATGAATACTTTGTTATGGTCACTGATGAGTACCTTAATATGACAGCTGGGTTTTTTGAATTATTTCATGTAAACTGGTTCTTCAATTATATCACACAATAATTTCTTAGAACTGAAAATAGTTAAAAAGAAATACCCTACTTGATTTCTGTTTTTCAGACCAATATTAATTTTTATGAACTTCTAAAAGATTTCAATCATAGTTTGATGATTATGTCTGTGCCCCTCAGTTGAATAGCCAATGCAGTAGAATAACAAAATAAATATATGTGTACAATCACACCTGCTCTCTAGAGAGTGTGAAATCTTTTTGATCCAGAGTCTAATAACTTCTAGGTTACATGAAGCAACCTATAGAATGTCTTCCTGGCAATTTCCCAAACCAATGGAAAAGATTCCATTCGTTTTCACTGCCATCACTTGTGTAAGCTAAGCCAAATAAAAATGACGAAAAAAAACTAAACCCAGATGCTAAAAACTATCCAGATGTTTCAAATATACTAATAAAGTCTCTAGATAGTAATATTCTGTGCTGTCATTAAACTTTTTAAAAAGCTTTCAGTATTCTATTATTGTGTTATTGAACTATACAAGTTTTTAACCTGTACTTCATTCAATTTTCTTGGATTTTGCCTTTTTTCTGTACTGCAGGTGCAGATGAGATGGAAATAGGAGGCTACTTTGGCTGAGAAAAATATCTCTTTTCCTGAAAATAAGTCCATAGAGAACAATAACAGCATTCTTAGGAGCCACAGCATGTCTTCTAAGGCTTTTACTGTTGCATTCGCTCTGTAAGTGGAAATGAAAATCTTAATTAACTTCTGAATGTTTTTTTGATAAATGGTCTAAGGTCTACTCAAAGACAGCCAGAGACTTCATCCTTATTGAAACATAAATTAAATGAAATATCCATATGTCATTTTTACTAACAAGCACATGAACAGTGTCTTGATTTGTAACCATCTTCCTTCAAAGTCAATCTCTTAAAATACTCAGGTACCCATAATCTTCATGAAAAAGCCTTCTTGCCTTCTTGCCTCCCTGGAAAAGCTTTCTTACTTTTTTGTGTGCGCCACCAGTAAAACCAACATGTTGGTGTAAAAACATCCTAATAACATGTTCCTGTTTATTTGTATAAATGGTTAAAAAAAAACATGAGGGACAACAGGTACTTTGCTTTTTAGATATAGCATGCTAGATTGAGGGGGGGGGTGAAGAAGCAACATTATTAGTAATGTTTATTTTTAATATTATTTCCTGTCCTTTCACCAATTATGTTTCCTATTAATGTACAAATTGGTTTAAACTATTATTGGAGTCTGAAATTGGTTGTTCTGGTTTTATTGACTCTTATGTATCTACAACCATTTAAATCACAAGAATTCCAAGTTTGAAATGACACTGAGCCTACAATATGTCATTAAAGTTAGAACACCTGTTTCAATTCAAAATATTTTCTAACGCACTAGTAACTAATGTATTAGTATTTGTAGTATTTTTAAAATATTGTGGTTCTTATGAATCCTAATGACATCCCAATTCTATAGCAATATGCCAAGCTAGGATTTTGTTATCAGTGTTGTCACATTTTCATTATTTAATATTATCTCAGTATCAGCATTTATTTATTGCTTGCCCTCTCTCAGTCATCCTGCCCCCATTCTTCCATGCTAACAAGCCATCCCAATCATGAGGGCCCTGGGCTAGGTTGGCCTGCTCCTCCCCACATTCCTCCGAAGCCAATGAAGCATCCCCTCGATCTCCATCCTATTAACCTAAAATTGAACAGACCCTGTGTCTGTTAAAACTAAACTGATATGAACCTATATAAATCTAACAAAAAGGCCAACTGTTGAAACTTATATTTATACTATACCACAATAAAATAAGGCATGTAACTTGTAAAGTCTATTCCAAATGTAAAGACAAACCTGAACATTGATTGACAAATCAAATCAAATTAATAAATAAATTTATATTCTTGTAGTTAGTCAAGCAGTTATCACCTTTTGGAGGATTATGTTTATATATCAACAACAGCTGGTCTCAGGATATAACTATAATATATAAGTTCTGTGATGAAAACTTAGAGTCTTTACATATCAACTGCAAGCCATTTT
>AZIM01002861.1:73733-96624 GCA_000516915.1 Ophiophagus hannah | reverse complement strand
TAATAATAATAATAATAATAATAAATTATTGTCATTGTACATATATACACAGTATACACATACAACAAAATTCACATAACACCCAGAGACCAGACCCCACATGCNTACACAGTATACACATACAACAAAATTCACATAACACCCAGAGANNAGACCCAACATGCACACACACATGACAATCCCCAAACACATTCCCACCCACCAAAATTCCCCACCCCCTAAAACACACAAGCATCCACACAACAAACCAAGTAATATTGTCCAATAGATCACTGATGGTGGTCCTTAAGTTCATTGTTAAATGCAATTATAGCTCTAAGATAAAAACTGTTCAGAAAATGTGTGGTCTGAGTTTTAATTGTTCTGTATCTTCTGCCAGAAGGGAACAGTTCACAAAGATTGTAAGTAGGATAGGAAGAGTCTCTGAGAGTTGTGCAACTTCCTCAAACAGCAAGATGTGAAGATGTCATCCAGGGCTGGTAACTGGATTCTGATGATTTTCTGGACAGTTTTAATGATTCTCAGTAGAGCTTTTTTGTCCGCTACAGAGCTGCTCCCATATCATGCAAGGATGCCGTATGTCAGGTCACTCTCAATAGTGCTACGGTAGTAGGACAGAAGTAGATGCTGAGATAAATTTATCTTCCTGAGCATTCTCAGGAAGCTAATTCTGTATTAGCAATAGCAATAGCACTTAGACTTATATTAGACTTCACAGTACTTTACAGCCCTCTCTAAGCAATTCACAAGTCAGCATATTGCCCCCAACAATCTGGGTCCTCATGACCTCAGGAGGATGGAAGGCTGAGTCAACTCTGAGCTGATGAGAATTGAACTGCCAAACTGCTGGCAGTCAGCAGAAGTAGTCTCCAGTACTGTGTTCTAACCACTGTACCACCACAGCTCTGCAAGTCAAAGTTAAGTATTCTTGTCCTTTGACTGTAATATTTAGTTCCCCTTTAATTCCCTCTAGTATCCAGCCTTAAAAGTTTCATCCTATCATTTTCTTTAAAGAATTCAAAACCCTTAGCCCATTTGTAATTTTTCAAAATCAAAGTTCTAATAACCTTTTTGCTGCTTATTAATTTTGCTGCTTAAACTTGTATTTAAAATTTCTTTCACCAAGAACTGATGGAACCTCACCCTGTGTTTTCACACTTGTGGGATTTGTCAATCCAAAGATTCTTATAAGCACTTAACAAGCAATTTCCAACAGTGATTAGAAAAGGTAGGATGGGAATCCAGTGTTCTTTCCAAGGTATTAACATTTTGTTTGAACAAAATGGCTATTCCCTTGCCTTCCAGAATTATAAAGTTTCTGGAGACCACTATTTTGTAGTTTCCTTGCAAATGATTAACTGTCTGGAGCACTTGTGGGTAATCTCAGGTCCTCTCCTTCTCTGGAGAGGAATTATTATTAAAGAGCCAATCTACTCATCATTTTTTATTCTGCCATAGTCATTGGCACTGGGCCTTCAACCTGTCATTTCGTTCCTAGAAGTTCTTGTTCCTGGAACTTTGGACATCTTATTCAAATCCAACTTGTTCTCCTGACATGACCAAAAAAGGCAGAAAGGCTTATCAGTATTGAAAAAATCCAGATAGAAGGGTACACAATCTATGCTGCCATCAAAGGCTGTTTGGATTTTGACCACCCAGATATGGTAGCCCTAAAACAAACAAACAAATACATAACAGGTAAGAACACCTCTACACAAATTGATGTAAATGGATTGTGAAAAATCCATTTCTCTGTTCTTCAGCCTGCAGAAAAGGATTTTGACATGGAATTGGCTGCTATTATGGCTAGACTCTATTCTGCTTTAATAAGGTCAGTAAGTGGATTTTCCTAACTTCTAAGTATTTATTAATGAAATGTATACACTGTCTCAAATTGGACTCTACTTGGATTCATCGTTACAATATGATGATGGTGATATGTAAACATATAAGCAATGCTCAGTATAACTAAATATTACATTGATGGCTCTAAAATCAAACATGAAAGCTCTCACAAGGCTATGGTTTTACAACTTTTCATAAGGAAAAAAAATCTACAGAGGATTCCCAACCTTTACAGACTGTACAATCCTTCCAAATAACATTATAAGGCATGACATATCCAGGCCTTCCTTCCCTGGCATATTCTAAATAGCGCAGCTGGCTGACATTCTGCAGATGTATAGTAATATTAGAGAAGCACTTCAGCTTTGCAGTCCTGCAGACTGGGCTTGAACTTGAATTGGTCTGGTTGTATTGGCTTCTTGTTTCCAACCAGCATCATTTCAGGAATCTCTTTACCCACTTGATTTTACAGAACTGCTCAGCAAACCAAATAACTGATCAGGCTTGATTGGTGGAGATGGGCTGTTCAGGAGCAATCTTGTCTAATACCCTGAATGCAATTGAATTCAAAGGGCTATTGAACAGAATTCTCTTCCGGCTTGCTTGGTAAATCTCCAAGTGCCATTTGGATGCATTCTAGATTCAATGAATGTCTACATTGGAGCATTTTAATTGAATCCTTCATCTGAAGAAGTTAGCTGTTCCAGTGGATCTCATGGTCACACAAATTGATTAGTTGATTACAGGAAATGAGGGAAATGAACATAAGGACCTGATTATATCTTATCTACTCCAGTTAAAGGCCTGATCTAAGTGTTGACTTGGCAGAAGTCTATGGTTGTTGGGCAACCATGATTCCCTGATCCATCTCTGATCCAGAGGAGGGGAGTTAAAAATCACCCATTACTAAGAGTTGGGATGAATCCACAATCACCCTTGAAATGAGACTGAGCAGCTCATGAAGAGATGTGTCAGGGTCAGATGTGTATGGGTAATATACCCATAGCAAACAGAACTCTGAGGTAGGTAGGTTCCTCAAAGAATAGTTTTATTGGACTTATCATATTAGCACAGGCTGGTGAAAACCGACTCTGAATGTTCCTGTGGTTTTCACCTAATTAAAAATAAAAGTTTTTCCCCTTCCCCAAACAATCAGTCACGTGGTCCAATCAAGGTGCCATCCAGTTGCCTGGTAACTTCACTCCTCCTCCCTCTGACTACCTGTGGAAATGTCCTTGGTTCCCAGGAGAATGTATTTTGTTTTGAAAACAAAACCCCAGCTATTTCTATTCCCCCTCCCTATCCCTCAGCACTAGTGTGGCAACATTGAAGCCTCAAAATGGCCTCAGCCAGGTCAGCTTCAGGGCTGACAAAATGAGGCTATGCAGCTGGGAAGACAGGATAATGGCAGCACCTTAGACTTATCCTTGTGATCTAATCTCAGTAGCATATCATGTTTGGCCACACATGGAACTCTGTTCCATACAACAGACAGGTCTGCTGGACACAATTGCCACCTTACCTCTCTAGCCCTGAGGTCCAATGGAAGACAGGAAAGCAAGCTGGACAGAACTTAAATTTTGTTTAGGTTACTGAACAATAAGTTCCAATAATCATTATTAAAACAATAATGATGGTGGTTTTTTTTAACAAGTGCTATGACACTTAGACACATTTTTCTCCTTGTGAACTTGCTCCCTGATTTCTGTCTTCCAAAGGTACACTATGCTGTCAGCTAGCTTGTTAAGCAGTTTAACAAGGTGAAAAAGATTCAATTACTTCCCATGTGTTTCTCATGCTGTTGCAACGTTGGGAAATAACAACATACTGACTGTCATAGTTGCTTCTGCTGATCAGATTTAATTGTCTTAACTTGAGAAAATTGGGCTAATAGAAAGACATTAATATAGCTTTGGACTCATTTTTTCCCAACCACAGATTTCTCTTAAAAAGCATATTATATTTATTCTATTCTATTCATATTATAATATATTACATTATTATTTCACATTTTTAAACTGCCTATCTCCATCAAAGAGGGACTCTGGGTGGCATACAATAAAATATCAAAACGTAAAACAATATATAAAAATTAAAATATCAGAATAATTTTTTTAAAAAAATCAAAAGATTTTAAGGAAGCAAGATTAATTAAACCTTATTAAAATTAGTTGACAAGTGCAAAAGGAAGATTCTCATGGCACCAACCAACCTCACAATGGCATGCTCCTTTGGGCTCCCCATGAAAGGTCGCAGAGCCATGTTTCAATCCCTCATGCTGAAATCTTGGTTTCATCCAGTTGAGATTACATTATATGATGGGCTACTACTAGCTGCTGGGAAGGTATAACAGTCTGTGCAGGACAATTTCTTGGGTAGCACAGTTCCACTGGTCTACACAAAGCAATGAGTAAGATAGTTTTGCTTCTACACATTATTTTACCAGGAAAATCTGTGGTTGATCTCCATCTTCAGTATGCTGTTCTTTTCTTGAGAGATGTGGCATTGCACACTTGGTCTATCTGAAAGGCTGAGATTAGGCAACGTTTATAAAGCCAAGAAGCTGCATGTCTCTCTAAGGAGCCACCCTAGTATAATGGGAAAGCATCCTAAAGGGGATAGCTGAGTTGTATGAACCAAAATCTCAGTACAAAGACATAATTACATGAAGGCTGACTTTGGCTAATATATGTGGAGGGAAGAGAGAGAGAGAATACACCAACACCTTATGAACCGAGTGTTCGTGACCATGCTTTGGCCAAGGCAGCAGGTTTTACCTGTGTGTATTCATTTTCCTTTCCAGCAGGCTATTTAGGTGCAGCATATAATGCACATGGAAAGTTGAGTGAAAGCATTTTTTATTACAAGCTACTATTGGTTTTCAATTTGAGTCTCCCAACTTGTTCCCAAGACACACATGTTCAGCAAGAGGCATTCCTTTCTTGTTCTTGTTTAAAAAGAACACACAATAAAAAAGGAGAAAAACCTAAACCTGCTTCTTTTTTCTTGAAGGTGTTTTCTGAAACGGATCGCTTATGTTTTGTCTCTGGGCTTTTGCCATCAATTTTTCCAAAATATCTCCAAGCATTGTCTGCTTATACTTAATGAACAAATGCTTTCCATCAACAGCTGAAAAAGACTGAAAAGTAAATCATCCGAGAGCCTGATAAATGTAAGTGATGTTTTTCAGAAAGATCCTATTAAAAAGAAATCTACTCTTTCAAGTGGTAGTGGTAGTGGTAGTAGTAATGGTCCATCATCATTGTTATCATCATCATCACCACCACCACCACCACCACCACCACCACCCTGAATCAATCCATTGCAAGATGTAAACCTCTTTACTGATGGCTGTGAGCCGTAATCTACCATCCTGGTCCAGTGTGAGTTGGTAGATAGATGCTTTGCAACTTTGCATATGTATTCCTGAGGCAACTAATAATATGAGAAGAAATCGATGGTTCGTGAACAACTTGCTTCTCTTATGGCTGTGGAACAGAGAAGAACTAAGGTTGGAAAGTTATATTGAAAGTTATACTGAAAATAGAACTGAGGTACAACATGTGCTAGATTTATGCTTGTTTTGAAGACTGATGAAGCAGTGGAGCCTCTGGTAGCAACCGTAAACCATTCCTGGACTTTTGTCGTGACCCGATTTGGTCATGTCCAGAAGCATGACCGACTGCACACGTGTGCAGTAAAAAAAACGGTGCCATTCCCCTTTAGTCGCACCTTTCCCTTAGAAAGTGCGCCGATTTTGTTTGCCACCTGATTTTTTAATCATGACCTGGTTCAAAAATCAGGTGGATTTTTCGTTTGCCACCTGATTTGGTCGCAATCAGGAGCGTTTGCAACTCAAAGTTCCACTGTAGGCTGCAGTGAAACTTGATAGGATGACTTCCTTCAGTTTATCAGCCTGTCCATTCATTCTTTTGGACTGGAAAGAAATATGACCTTTAAAAAGCTATCACTAAGTTTAATTGAGGGTTATCCTGTTTGGGGTTGCTTAAGCTAAAAGTGCCTTCACTGAGGAAAAAGATGCCTAAGGGATAGAAGTGTGGTTGTATGTATGTGGATGAACCCAAGATTATGAGAGAGATCTATTATGAAAAAAGCAGATCAAAGTATCAATCTACTCATAGCCTCCTCTTGGGATCCCAGAAGTGCTTCTTGGATATGAAAGAGAGAGAGTGAACTGAAGCAATATGGTGGTTAAATGGATAAAGCACAAATGAGAATAGTCTGCCACAAACCACCCACAGCAGGGGACATAGGCAAGATGTTCCTTCGCCATCATGTTCCCTCTCCTACCATTTACAACATGGGAGGGGTGCCATCTTCATTCTACCTTACAAAGCAGCTACAAATATTACAACGAAACAATGAATGTGAAATAAATTGAAAAATTTGAAACTGTGTCTATTAAACCATGAATAGAACTTGGGAAAAGAGTGGCTGTAGGAAAACAACTGAGGTTTCCCTTGCAATATTTTAACTTGTGGAAATATATGCCTATGTTTTGCTATGTTCATTAACTTTTCCCCAAGCTTCCTTTTTTACTTGACTGGATCCAGCTGCACCCAACCACTACAAGTGCCTATTTCTCTCCCTAGCAGATCCCTGGTTTGGGAATAGAATAATGGCTTGCAGAGGTTCCATTTTCATACAGGGTGGCAATATGGTATTTATAGATGCCTGGACATCTGAGTTACCCTAAACATCATCTACAGTTCCCCTAAAATGTTCAGTTCACAAAACTGTAAAATGCTCTCAATCGTACCAGATATCCTAATCATATAAAGGTGTGGTATATTTGCATATTATCCTGCATAAGGACAATAAAATACCAGGAAACTTTGCCCGGAGTACCAAAATCTTATGAAATTTTACCTGCAATTGTTCAAGATCTCAGAGATTAATTTGGCCCATTCTACACTTTCCAATGCAAGTTCTCATGAGATTTCCCCTCAAGCTGCCTCACTGTATTCCTGGGAGGGATGTGCACAGAACATCAGGAGTGCATACCAAGAGTATATAATCCCACCAGGGTCACTCAAGAGGTCAACCTATACTCCAGTAAAAAAAAAAAAGAGAGAGAGAGAGAGAGAGAAGAAAATATACAAATAATAGTCTTAATTTCTCATGCTAAGCAAAATAATGTTTATGACCAACCAACATAGATTAGAGCCCTGCATTAAAAAAAGATGTCAAATATTTAAGCTGGTTTTAGAAAAAGCTGAGGAACATGAGATATTATTGCTGATGCATGCCGGATAATTGAGAAAGCTAAAGAATGAAAAAAAAAAGTCAGCTTGTGCTTCATTCAATAAAGATATCTCTTCAGTTGTGTTGATTATGTCAAGCTGCACAATGTGCTTAGAAAAATAAGAATCCCAGAACATTTCATTGTCTTCACATGAAACAGGAAGTCACAGTATGGACAGAACAGACTGGCTCCAGGTTGCCAAAGCAATAAGACAAGACTGTGTACTTTCCCCTTATTTATATGACCTATATGCTAAATAAATATTAAAGAAAGCAGAATTGGAAAAAGGTGAGGGTGTTTTTAAAATTGAACGAATAAATATTAATAACTGCTATGCTAATGATAGAATTCTGATAGCTGAAAGTTCAAAAGATCTATAAGCTCTGGTAATAAAAGTTCAGGAATGCAGTGAAAAAAGGGACTAAAATATAAATATAAATAAGAAGAAGACCGAATTAAATTAAATTTTAGGATCAAATATCAACAGTAGCCATGGACATCTTGGTAAAGATATTCAAATGCTGCTCGATTGATACCATGAGAATCTTCCTTTTGCACTTGTCAACTAATTTTAACAAGGTTTAATTATTCTTGCTTCCTTGAAATCTTTTGATTTTTTTTTTTAAAAATTCTAATATTTTAATTTTTATATACTGTTTTACATTTGAGGTTTTATTGTATGCCACCCAGAGTCCCTCTTTCAGGAAGATAGGCAGTTCAAAAATGTGAAATAATAATATAATATAATATGAATAGAACCAAACAGAATAAATATAATATGCTGTTTAAGAAAAATCTGTGGTTGAAAAAAATGAATCCAGAGCTATATTAATGTCTTTATATAAGTCCAATTTTTTCTCAAGTTAAGACAATTAAATCTGATCAGCAGAAGCAACTATGACAGTCAGTATGTTGTTACTTCCCAACATTGCAACAGCATGATAAACACATGAGAAGTAATTGAATCTTTTTCACCTTGTTAAACTGCTTAACAAGCTAGCTGACTGCACAGCGTACCTTTGGAAGACAGAAATCAGGGAGCAAGTTCACAAGGAGAAAAATGTGTCTAAGTGTCATAGCAATTGTTTTAAAAAATCATCATCATTCTTTATTTAGAACTGATAATGAAGATATAGATAAATAAATTGATAGCTTCTGCATTTTAGGATCAAATATCAACAGTAGCCATGAACATCTTGGTAAAGATATTCAAATGCTGTGATGTGCTAAGACCTATCTACAAAAATCAAAACCATGCAAGCAGTGTTATTCCGTGTGATGCTTAATAGAAGTTAGAAAGGAAAGTCAAACAGGATAGAAAAAGAGGGTTGATATTTGAACTTTGGCATTGAAGAAGACTTTTGGGAATACCATGGAGAGCAAAGAAAACAAACAAATGGATCATTGAATGAATCAACCTGGAGTGCTCACTTGAGACAAAATAATCAGGCTCATATTATCCCACTTCAGACACATTGCATTAAGACTTAGCTCTCTGGAGAAGGTTGTAATCCTGGGAAAAGGAAAGAAAGAGGGAAAAAAAGGACAATGATCGGCAAGATGAATGAACTCCATTTGAGTACCAATGAGTGCATCTTTGGAAGACTTGAAAGTGCAGGTTGTCACGGGGAAACTTTATATATATAGTCACTAAGAATCAGCAATGACTTCATAGCATGTAATCAATGAATCAATCAAGCAATTGATTAAGCAATCAATCAAGCAATCAATCCATCAACTTGTGTTTTTTTTAAAAAATTAGGATAACATGCCAATTTACCTATTTCATGCTTTCTGCTTGAAAAATTGTCAACCTCTACNTTATCAACTAAGACGGTGTTTTGTTGTATAATATTTTTCCTCTTACTAATAATTCTATTACTCTACTTTCTTATTCAGTAAACATTCTTTACTTAACTACTGCATTCATCAAATATTCATCAAATAAATATCTTTTAGATTTCTGAAGGACGAGAGCTTTTTATGTATGGTGTTCCCTCAAATAGTGTCACTCGTTATCATTTTAAGAGTCCTCTCTCTTCTCTTCCCCTCTCTTCCATTACAAAGAAACAAAGACTTTGGACTCATTTGGTCTGCTATGGGATAAATTTTCTACCAGTTTCTTCTGATGATGTATTGCTGAGCAAAAATCATTAACTCATTAAAATGATCGCCCCCAAATTTCATGAAGTGGTGAACGTTGCTTAGGACTGTAGCCTCAAAAGAGGCTGGTAGAAATTTCATTTTCTAGCAAACCCAAGTAGAGCTGTTCCTCTTCAGGTTTCCATTGTTATAATCAAACAGATGTTGGGGGGGGGGAATACAATTTTACTATGCAACATTAGCTTACATGCCAAAAGAATAACCCCCAACTGCTTGGATTCTCAAAGCTATTCTTTAGTTTATGTACTTGGTTGTAGCTTATTTACAATATCATAATAAAATGAAAATCTCCCCTGTTTTTCAGCTGCAGTATTTCCTATTAAAGGGCAGACATCATGGTTTGCCAAGCATTTGAAGTGAAGGCTGTTAAGCAAAGGATACAGATTAATAACAGATAGCCAGTGAATTGCCATCACTGAGGATCTTTGGGAGAAGAAAGGGAGGGTGTGTGTGTGAGAAGACCTTCAAAATATATTCTTAACATTTTTAAAGGAATTATTCTAATAGAAAATAAAGTAGAGATGAGAAAATGCCTGAAATAAATGATATTTGCAGATGACTGCCTATTGAAATGTCAAACTGCATATGCAAGTTTAGTATCTGGAACTAATGCCCCCAAATAAACCTTCTGGTGAATGAAAGACAACGAGAACATTAAGGCAGGCTCAAACTGTCAAAGACTAATTCGTAAAGGACTGTTATATTGTTTGTTGTGTTAAATATGTATATAACCCCTCTACATAATGTCAAGAAGATACATTGGCTAAGATTCTGTATTGCCACAAATAGGGATTATGACATAGAGTTCATGCTTCAGGGAAGAAGGAAGTCAGAGTGTTTTTGTGATGAGAAAAATCATCATCATCATCATGAAAGAGAAAGAGTGCCAATGAATGAATGAATCCTACTTCAGATACATTGCATTAAGACTTAGCTCTCTGGAGAAGGCTGTAATCCTGGGAAAAGGAAAGAAAGAGGGAAAAAAGGACAATGATCGGCAAGATGAATAAACTCAATTTGAGTACCAATGAGTGCACCTTTGGAAGTCTTGAAAGCACAGGTTGTCACAGCGAAACTTTATATATATGGTCACTAAGAATCACAATGACTTGATAGCATGTAATCAATGAATCAATCAAGCAATCGATTAAGCAAGCAAGCAAGCAATCAATCCATCAACTTCTGTTTTTTAAAAATTAGGATAGCATTCATTCATTCATTCATTCATTCATTTTCTACAGCCACCCAATTGAACCAAGTGACTCTGGGCAGCTTACAATTCTGAAATTTCAAAACAATTTAAAAGACTTTAAAACAATAAAAACTGCAAAATAAGTTAGGATAAACAGAAGCTGTGTTGATTAATCAATAATAATAAAGACAAGTAATGAGGACCTTCACATATTCCTGAGCCTAGGTTCCTACAGGACCACTTCTTTAAGCAAAATTGTCCTGTCCAATTCATTCTTTCCAGGAAAAAGTGCTAATAATTTCCAACTTTTGTGGGAATGTAGTTCGAATATATTTCAATGTTTATTTTGTTAGTTTGTTTCTATGATCATTGTAATCTTTCTGATGGATTTTATCTTGCTTTTGCTCTAAACTGAGTGTCCTTGCAGACTAAAATAGCATACAACTTTAAAGACCAAATAAATAAATACCTCACCCTTTACTCAAGCACTGCAGAGCAATTTACAATATAAGGCATATGAATACATAAGAATAATACATAAGAATAAATGAACATGAATTAGAGCCAGTTTAGTGTAGTAGTTAAGATGATGGCCTAGGACAGGGGCTATCAAACTCCCAGCCCGCAGGCTGGATGCGTCATGTGCTGGCCATGCTTATGCCTGGTTTAGCGAAGGGGGGAAAAGTCCCGATACGTCATGTGAGAGAGCCGTGACAATGCGAGTTTGACACCCTTGGTCTAGGAACAGGAGATTGTGAGTTCTAGTCCTGCCTTAGACATGAAACCTAGCAGGATGATTTTGGACCAGTTACTCTCCCTCAGCCCAGACCACAAGGTTGTTGTTGGGAAAATAGAGGGAGGAAGGAGTAGTAGGTTTATTTGGCCCCTTGTGGTTTTTCAAATAAAAATAATAAAGGCAGGATAAACAATCTAAAAAATAAAATAAAATCAATACAGTACTTTAAAAGCATTCATACTATTAAAAGCTATGCTGGAAAAGCTGCACGTTCAAAACAGACATTGATAATCACATCAGAAAGGCACCAAAAGCCTGCACTGAGTGAGCCAATGTTTCTAAATGGCACTGGGATTTTCATCTGACATCTAATAAACTGTTGCTATAATTTTTCAGGATCACAAATGATGACTCCTGGTGACAAGGTAGCATAAAAGACTGCTGTGATTTGAATTTCAGATGAGTCAAACAGAAAAATGGCCTGTTGATAAACTGGGTACCAAATCTGCATTAGAGAAGCTCTGTAAAAGGACACTTCTGATTTAAAAATAATTTGTTTTTGTTTTTTTAACTTTTGGATAACTGGTTGAAATATCCTTGTAAATTCAGCCAATAATTGGGGATTATGGGAGCTGCAGTTAGCCTAAAGTAGCCAGACAGAACTTATTAGAACAAATATATGCCTGATGAATGAGTACCCCATTTACCAAACGTCCAAATAAGAAATTTAATCCTTGTTCATTGCCCTATTATTTTTGCTTGCTTCATTATGCCAACTTCTCTTTCGCTTGTAACACAGCCTCATCTGAACAGCTTGTGAGTCTTTTTAAAAAAAGTATCATTGGCAAAGTCATTTCCTTGCTGTTCCTAGGGTATTGCAGTAATCTTCCTTATTCCACCTTTTTCTTCTTACCCGTAAAGGAGACTGACTCTGTTCCTCCTGCTAATATAAGATGGTTCCCTGAAGCATATTGCTTTGTCCAGTGTAGTTTTCTAATGTTGAAACTAATGGAGCATTTCTAATTCCTGTTGGGGAAAAAACTATGCCACACTTTAATAGCTTTCACTATGGAGGATAGTTTCCCTGATATTTAATGTCCTTCCTTTATGCTTTTGAAATTTGTATGCTATTTATATGCAGTTCTAGGGCTCAAATATGGATGAAGTCAGGTCTCAGGCATGGAAACAGGCTCTGAGAACAGAAGAAGCCTATATTAAATTAATTTTAGATTAATAATTGTATTTTGATAACGGACTTTTAAACATAGCCTTTTTTTTCTTTTCCTTAACACCAGGAATGCCAAGCAGGTCTCCTTAATTTTGCTGAAATACAGCAATTAATTACTCATCACTGCCATTAAAAGGTGACCGTAGCTTTCAGCAGGAACCACACTGTTACTACTTATTGCAATTGCTATTAATACTACATTTTGATTAAGTACAGATCCTTTATATAGAAACTTTTTGCAAAACATCTGTTAAAATAGTTTTTATTATGGTGTGTTAAAGCTAGCAATCTTCAAGCCTGCAAGCCAGGATCCCTTTTGAAGGTGGAGGGTGGATTCCGATTCTGTCAAGGATAAAGTTATATGGATTATTCCTTTTCTCTACATTTGTCAATAGAGTGATACTTGGATTTCTGAACTGAGGCCAAATTAGCCAGGTCCAAACATTCAAAAGCAAAGCAATTATTTCTGAAGTGCAAAATGGTATCTGAAGTGGAACTTGCTTGGTGCTTACCCTTTCTGCAGTCTCTTATTATTTATTTTGGGGAAGCAAGATCAGGATAGCAATAGCACTTAGATTTATATTCTGCTGCATAGTGCTTTACAGCACTCTTTGAGCAGTTTACAATGCCAGCATATTGTCCACAACAATCTGGGTCCTCATTTTAATGCCTTCGGAAGGATGGAAGGCTGAGTCAACCTTGAGCCTGTCAAGATCGAATTCCTGGCAGTGGGCAAAGTTAGCCTGCAATATTGCATTCTAACCACTGCACCACCATGGCTCATCTATAGCAAATTATGATGGTGCCAAAATGGTGATGCCAATGGGGACATCATCACAAAATGCCACTCTTGTGTACCTCAGATGTATGTTTTAACAAACAGCATAATGCAAATGGTGCCCATATTGTAGTTTGCTTCTCTTGTTCTGAGCAAAGATAAAAACACTGATATGATAATGATTATGCCAATTATAATCAGTGAGTCATGATAATCTCCATAGACTGAAGATATTACCAAACTAGATACCTTATACTGTATTGTTTTTCTTTTCCAACTGTTCTGAAAAATCAACCACTTTTCCTAGGATGGAATATAATTGCATCATTATTTTCTTAGAGTCTCCCTTAAGAATTAAGGATATAAAAGAATGTAAGTGGAGCATTGGTTTTGCTGAACAAGCCATAATGGTCTGGTTTGCAAAAGGTGCTAAACCATAATGGATTGGTGCATCCATTATGCTAACTTGAATGCAAACTAATTATGCTATAACTTATAGGGAGTAGTGTAACTCACTGAGAATGTAGGGTTAGGGTTAGCTGATAGAACCCTGGCCCCTTGTAGTCCTCAAAACTTTTTTCCTGCTTGCAGAACCTCCTCCAAGGCTGCAATTGGTAATGGATTTTACCACCATTTGGAGTAAGAAAACACCTGAAAACTTACTTTTAGCTTACTTTGATTTTTTTTTTCAAGGAACAAAGATTCTTCATCAAAAATGAACTCTTACACTCTTGCCATCACTCTGATGTGTGATGCAGCATTCTTGCCTTTGCCTCCTTATGTGACTTCTGGGTACAAAAAGTTACCCACTTCTGCTCAGTGTGACAGTATGTCTAGACTCTAAACTTTGTGGCAGAGGTGGAGAAAGCCTAGCTTAAGGCAAGTGTATATTTTTTTTCAATCACATTTCTAGAGCCACGCATTTCAAGCTTTTGAAAAATATGTGTTCTGTGATTCTGAAGGGGCACTAGAACAAGTCCATTTAATCTATAGAATTAAAGAATCGAGCTCTGTTTAAGTGTGTGTGCAAGTACAAATGCAATTGTCTCCTCCTCCTCCTCCGTCAATGAATTATTTCATCAATGTTGCAACCATTTCCTCCTCTTCTTTGCACTGCTGCATAGGTCTCCTCACTATTCCTCTTGGTGGGACCAGCTAGTGGCTCCCAACTGGGTTTCAGAATGAAAAAAAAATTGAGAATGGATTTTCAAGGGCTCTTAGAATCACCCCTGCTCCCGCCCCTCAACAATCTCTTCAGGACACTGCTGTGCTTATTTTCCTATCAATTCATTTTCTCGCTTGTTGCTGCATTTACTCAATATTTAGCACATTTTAAGAAAGGCCAAATAGATCGCGCGGATACAATAATACTCGGCAGGGGCTTCACTGCTGTTCTGTAACAATTATGTGGCTTAAATCTAACTTTTCCTTATTACCTCCTCTTAATATTCCTCCACTCCTTTCTTCCCCCTTTTTATTATCTCCCTTTCACAGTGGGTATATTACATATACTGAATCCCTCAGGAAAAAGAAAATAACCCTCCACCACAGAACACTTTTAGATACATTTGGATGATAGAAATTAGTGCTAAACACTAAGGTATAAACACTCAGTTTAATTGTTTTATAATTGAAATGTAGTATTACTGCTATCCTAGGAAGAGTCAGAACAATGCTTAAGTTGCCTAATGCTTTAAGTATAAAAGATACCCGTGGCCTCTTTTTAAAGCTTTTTGACAATAGAAGCCTTTAAAATTCTGTTTAAATAAGGCTTTCACCCCGCTTCTTTCTCTTAGATTTCAGCATTTTGGCATGAGATATTGAAAAAGAAAAAAAATGGAGAAACTATTTGTATTCAGCATAATGATAGAATGAGAAGATATTGCGAAATTAGAACCTTATAACTAGTGGGGGCCTAATGTTGGGGCAGCTACTAAATTGATAAGTAAATAGTTTTAAATAGGGGATTTCTTGTTAATTTTTGTCCATATGGGTTGACCTTGTTCTTTCATGGGGATATGGTCCATGTCAGAGATGGGGAACTATGGTCCTTTTATGACTTGTGGACTTCAACTCCCAAAATTCCTGAGCCAGCCATGCTGATTCAGGAATTCTGTGGACTGGCTGGCTCAAGAATTCTGGCTCAGCATGGCTGGTTCAGGAATTCTGGGAGTTGAAGTCCACAGCTCTTAAAGGGGCCATAGTTGCCCACTACTGCTCCATGTGGATAATGGTGGATAATGGAACTGCAAGTAATGAGAAATTGAGTATGTAGAAATTGAGATGATTAGTTTGGAAATCTTGGAAAATGACATAATTTTTTTTGTAATCTGGATTTTTTAAAAAAAGGTTTCCCCCGTCCAATTATGTCCAATGCTATTGAAAATCTGTTTTTTAGCCAAGGGAGGCAGCATTGTCTGAAGATGATTCTGTGATCATGTGACCAGCATGTCTATATGCTGAGCTGTACAGAACACAGTTACCTTCCTACCAAAGTGATAGCTATTTATCTACTCACATTTACATGCTTTCAAACTGCTAGGTGGGCAGGAGCTAGGGCAAGAACAGGAAGTCACCCTGTCACATGGTACTTGGATATGATACCCCAAATACAGAAGATGACTTGTTGAAAGAAAATCAGCCTCACTTCTGCAAAACTAAACCTGGCTTCCCCAATCTTCTATTGTTTCCTGAAAGTGTCAATAAGCATTGGATGGAAGTGACCCTGTCAGCACTCTATACTTGCATTTCAAAAGACCTCTGACTCCCTCAAAAGCTGAGTAAATTTAGCAGTCATAGGATAAGACGTTCCTTTTATGGATTGCTGACTTTTGTTTATACTTGCATATAAAGTCCATTTGTGAATAAACCAGCCCTGGAGTTTTTAATTAAAATACCATGAAAAATGTGTCACATACAAATAAGCCAATCAATATGGTATTTTGGTTAAAAATTCAAATGTTGGCTTATCCACAAGTATACCAATGAAGAAGAAAAATAACTGCCCTCAAAAGAAACCAGCATGGCTGCATAAAGAACTCTCTGATAAATTGAAAGACAAAAAGGACAAGTATAAAAAGTGGAAAGAGGGGCACATAACTAAGACAAAATATCAGCAAATAGCCCGAGCCTGCAAAGATGAAGTGAGGAAAGCTAAAGCTCATAATGAACAAAGGCTTGCGACAAAAGTAAAAAATAACAAAAAAGCTTCTTCCAACATGTTAAAAATAAGAAAAAAGTCAAGGGAACAATTGGTCCATTGGTGGGAGGAAATGGCAAGAAGGTGACAAGCAACAGGAAGAAAGCAGAACTACTTAACTCATTTTTTGCATCTGTCTTTACACCAAGGGAAAAAAACAGCCCAACCTTTCAAAAACAGCACCACAAAAAACAGATTAGAAACACAAGTCAAAAGAGGGAACGAAATGGTAAGTGAGCACCTGTCTACCCTCAAATTGCCAGGACCAGATGGATTACACCCCAAGGTTCTGAAGGAACTGGCAGATGTGATCTCAGAACCACTGGACTATATCAACCAACTTGCCCTGTTTGATTAGAGAAAATATAATATCTACATCGGGGTGTCAAACTTGCAGCCCACAGCCTGGATGCATCACGTGCTGGCCACTCCCACCCCCAGTTTAGCAAAGAAGAAAAAAGTTGCGATACATCACGTGATGACAACATGACGCCGTTAGTTTGACACACCCCTGATCTACATTGATTGCTGATTGGAAGCTCTTTTTGTGCAAAACAGAAAAAAATGAACTTATGATCTATGCTTCTGATGATTAGCTAGATAGATTATAGAAAGAAGAAAGTCTCAATGTAATTTTAGAAAAAGAGATGTAGGAGAGATCAAGCTGAGCCCAAGGAAGGGGTCAAATGCATCATCAGTCATGAGTCCTTGTGCACCCACAAAAGATCTACGTCCAGCCCACCTTGAATGCCTTCTTAATCAGATTAATGTTAAAGGGTGGGGAAATCAGGAGATTCAGGGAGTTAAAATGAGTATAAAGATTTGTTGCAAACTGCAGCTCTCTACAAGAATCTGATCAACCAACGGTCAAGGGAAATTAGCGGGAGATAAGAGAGGCATTCAAGGTGGGCTGGACTTAGATCTCTTGTGGGTGCACTGAACTCATGACTGATGATGCGTTTGACACCTTCCTTGGGCTCAGCCTGGTCATCCCCTGTAGGAGGTAATCTACAATTGTCCTTGTACCTGCTACATAGAAGATAAGAAGATCTTTTTTCTTTCTTTTCTATTTTTTCTATTCTTCATTTTTTCTTTTCTTTTGTCTTTTTGTACTTTAGCTTTCTCTTTTATTTCTACCATTTTCCTTTTTCTTTCTTACACCATTTCAGTTTGGATCTTGTTTTTAAAACTTTCAAAAAGACTATATTAAAAAAAAGAAATATTTTTATTTCTTCATAGTGCAATCTGGGACCACCCAGTTTAGGGTAGCAGATTCAGAACAAACAAAAAGAAGTAGCTCTTTACCCGGTGCAAAATCTGTTATTGTCATGGGATTTATTGATGGTCAGCCATAGGATTGAAAAAAATTGTAAAGGCAATTATGCAGATGCATTGAGAATGTCAAAAGCTCCAAGTCACAATGGTTGTCAGAAGCAGAGGCAACTGCTTCGCTTCTGTCCTAGCTGCTGGGAAGCCCATTTGCCCCCATATCCTGCTTATGGAACTCCCATAGACCACCAGTTATGACTCACCCTTGGAACAAATTGCTGCTGTTGTGTGATCCTGTCAAGTTCTTTTGATTTCACATCTGAAGGTCAAGTACAAACTTGCCAGTGCAGATGAAATGACACCCAGTGGCTTGTTCAGCCTTGGAACTAATTAATTAATCCGAGTGTAGGAGGAGATGTAAAGGGAGCGGAGATGAGACAGAACCAATCTCCCAATCTAATCCACACAGCAGGAAACTTGTCAAATCAGTTGAACTGACCTGCATATTCTTCCTAGGAAATTCCCGGTAGCAAATAATCTAAAAGGATACCCCAAAGCTTGGGTGCTGCCCAACAACATCCTATCTAAAAAGCTGCCACCAACCAATTTTGAAAGTGATGAAATTCATGAGAGTAACAAAATTTAATATCCATCTAAATTATAGTTCATTGCTTCCATCTGCCCTAGCTGTTTTCTGAAGTAGAGAACCTTGGCTTGAGAAATAGATCCTCACTTTCCTAATGAGAATACACAATTATACAATGAAACAGTGTTGAACTAAATATGCTACCTTCTTCATTCCTTTTACCCAGAACTGGTGACTGATATGAAGTAGGAAAGCATATGATACAGTGGTTAATGATGGATAATTTTAATCAGTGCTAGGAAGAGGAGGAAAAAAATGATTCTGATAAGGTCTTTTCCTCATGTTTCCTGCACAATTTTCTTAACAGACAGGATTGCAAATAAGGGATATAAAGTTCCCAATCAAGAGTGGCCAGGCACACAGTAATTTTTAATGATAGGATTTTCATAATCTGAACATTCTGCCTTACTGATCAGTTCAAGATGCCAAGTGGAAGAAAAAGACTAAGAATGGCCAGACTGAAAGCGTTTGGCTCATCTTCAAATATAACAATGGTCTTCCAAGTCCTAAATAATTTAATATGGCTTCAGGATGTTTTAATTGGCAGAGGCAAAGAAAGGAGGTGGTCCAGAGTTGCTTAATGCCACATAATGCTCATTTAAACAGAGGCAAGCTTAGATCATATCTCAGGTGTTCTGACACTTCATTCTCCCTTCCACACCCCACTGATTTTTTTATCAATTTATTTACAAGGCCTGAATGATGGATCATTGCTGATTTCATTTAGAGGCGGTATAACTTTCCTGTTCTTTAACTGTCAGTTTGACAAGCATGCAGTGTATTAATTAGCGAATCTTTTGCAATGTTCTCTTACTATTCCTGCTTAGTCCATGCTAGAATTGCTTGTATTTTTTTAAAAAAGAAAGATGAAAGAGTTCATTATTATTAATTATGGAACTGGTGAAATAATGCAGCCAGGAGTCATGTTAAATTCACATCCTAGAGAATCAAGTTATTTGCTGACTATTTTGAGTTTTATTCAAAAGGTTAAACATGATGGATCTGATTGCTTTTGCTGACATTAACCTTTTGACTCTGAAAATTAGCAAGGGAAGGAAGATCCTAATCAACCAAGAATACAGTCATACCTATGCATCTTTATAAGTCACTCCACATTACTTTCAAGAATTGTAGTCCAAATCTCCTGTCCATTTCTGAAGCAATCTATTGCACTAGGCAGGATTCTTCCTCCCCCATCCCACAAATGCATTTCCTGCTCTTGACTTCAGACTAGATATAGTCTGTATTGCCTTACCTGGTCTCCTTCATCCAGCTCTTCTCTTCTTTCCTTCTAGCAGTCGGCCATGTAAGATTCGTGTCTTCTGGTGCTACAAGAAACTTCTCAAGAGGGAATTTGTACAAGGTGAATGTTAAGACCCCAAAGTTCACACTGTTTTCTTCAAATTGTCCCTTTTTGAAGCTGTGCCAACCAGGTGGGATGTTGCAAAGATAGTTTACATCTAGAGGTAGTTGTTGACCTCTAGATGTAATGACCACAATTGAGCCCAAAAATTCTGTTGCTAGGCAAGACAGTTGTGAAGTGAATTTTGCCCCAGTGTATGACCTTTCTTGCCACACTTGTTAAGTGGATCACTACAATTGTTAACACAGTTGTGAAATGAATCTGGCTTCCCCATTAACTTTGCTCATCAGAAGGTTGCAAAAGGGGAACCCAATGGCCCTGGAATACTGCAACCATCATAAATACATGCCAACAGCCAAGCACCTGAATCTTGCTCACATTGGTTTTGGGGATGCTACAACAGTTGTAAGTGTGAAAAACAGTGATAAGTCACTTTTTTCAGTGCCATTGTAACCTCAACAAATGGTTGTGAGCTGAGGACTACCTATATAGCATCTCCTGCAATCCTCTCCCCGCAGATTGACTTCTTTTACTTTAGCAATGGGGCAAAGATGTTTAGAAAGTCTCATATAAGCACCAGGGTGTTCATTAATGCAAATATCTTCACATTAAAAAAGGTGGTCATGTTTAATTCAATAGTTGCTTTAACTTTATTGTTGGAGTCAGTTGGTACTAGCATTTGTGTAACTGCTTTCCACTTGCTTTGGAATGCACTGAATTGAAAATTACCAATGGGCTGGCAATTTAAAAAATGAAACATGGGTGGATCCTAGAAATTATGGACCGATTAGCTTTCAATCTGTTTCTGGACAGATGAGTGGGAAAACATTTGGTAACATAAAAACATCTACCTTAATTTAGGAAAAACCTTGCTGAAGGAAAGTCAACACAACGTTTGCAAAGAAAACCAAGGCTCACATGGTGGGAGTCATGGTCTCTTTATACCTTCAATGGTCTTTTTGTAAAGTTCTTCAAAAGAGATCCAAGAGCAAATGTAGCAATTGTAGGAAAAGAATATGGACTGATGTTGAAGGGAGTCAGTACTAACTGTGACTGATCAGGAATAGGATCTGTACCAACTAGCAGCATGATGAAAATATCCACAGAGCTAATTAGTTCTCATTCTCTGGATTTTCCCACCTTCGATTACCGAACAATTTCCACAAGAAGATCTTTGGGAAACTGCCATAAATTATGAGGCAACCATATCATGTAATATTAGACCCAAATTATCCTGCACAAGACTTTCGCCACAGTCTTAGATATTCAATGGGACTTTTTTTTTCAAGTGCAACCTTGGTATATCTAATTGCAACAGCAAATTCTATGCAGGACCCATACTCTGGAATGAATTGCTGTTGAAATTAACTTAGGTGCCTGGTCTTATTCAAATGTATGAGGGAGGTTAAAACCTACGATTTTATCTTCTAAATTTATTGAGGTTTTTAGAGTTTAGCTATAATGTTAGAGTACAAGTTTTGAGTGATATTGGTATTTTATCTAGTATATGTATTATAACCTCCCAGAGCAATTGGAGTGGGCAGTGTATATATAAATACCTTTAAGTTAATAAATAAAATCCAATTTGCTACACTTCTAAAAAAGTTATTGTACCACTCAAAAGTGAAGTAGTGCAATAATGATGGAGTATTTCAGCTTGGAATAACTTGGTGCTTGACAAATATTTTGATTCAGAACTCCTACATTACCTTGCCATTGGGTGGAACTACTGGGAGTGTAATACCAAAGAATTTGGAAGGGTCCAAATTACCTTTGTTTGCAGTAACCCGAGAATGTGGGCACATACAGTCCCAAAGTCTCTTTTGGAAGTTTTCTAGAGCTCACCAAGATGTTGAGGTTAAATTTGATGACCATCCATTGAAGAACAGAAGACTAATTTCCCACTGACTTTGGAGGAGAAAGACTGGCACAGAATCATGCATGGGACTAGAACTCAGTCTCCCAGTTTCTAGCCTGATGCCTTAACCAAACTCTCTGCTGTCTCTTTCTCTTTAATACTTACATGCAGAGAAATAAAATCCAGAACTGAAGAGTAAGGAAAGCAATCCCTATCTCTTTCATGATGTCATTATTCCATTTATAGCCATGCATGGAAGACAATACCAGTTAAGAACACAATGGCAATCTGCCCCCAAAAGTTACCAATGACTGCTTTAGAATAAAGAAGATTAAAACCCAGAAGAACATAATCATGGCTTGTAAAATTATACATAGAGAGAAGTGGTTTGGGACAGGAGGTCTTTTTCTCATAATAATACATAATCTAGGTTCATGTATGAAAATGGAATGAGACAAGATTTTAGGCACAGAAATAGAAGCACTGCTTGCAATTAAGGATTGACTCTCTCAATTCTTATCAACTTGAAATACTTTGAAAAGCTATTAGGCATAAAGGATAAACTTGTCAGTTTGTACAGAACATAGTGTTTAGATATTACTCTTAGGAACTTAAAACATGTATAAAAATAAGAAATAATACACCCCAAAATAGATTAGTAAAAAAAGATAGGGTTTTCTGTTTTTCTCAAAAACAAGTTAATTCTATTTTTTAAGTTTATTTACTTATTCAATTTGAACCACTGACCACCTTTCCCAAATGACTCTAGGTAGTGTACAACAGTTACAAACAACAATCCAATAAAAAGTTAAAAACCAATAAAGAAACATCTAAAACACCAGAAGCCACTTAGAAAATAAAAATAACTATGGTCGCAGCCAAACTCCATCGTTGTGTCAAGATCAAGAAAACCACTGTAAAAATTGCCCATCATTGTTGGAACCCCAAGCACATAGCAGAGCCATGTCTTCAGGACCTTCAAAAACTACCAAGGTCCAAGCCAATTTAAGTTATGGGGTTGGGGAGGATGATGTCCTAAAGCAGTATGTTAGAGTTTGCAGCATAAATTTAAGTCCAGAAAACACACAGATGACTGATTCNNNNGGATCATTAACTTCTTTATAAACATAATAACATGAGTAATGTTTACAATACCATTTGTAGATTCTTTCAATGTAACATAAGCAAAAACACAAGCAGCAGCAACTCAGAGCAGTTATCAGTTTTAGCAAGCAAGCAAATTAGTTTCTCTTTCACTTTAGAGCTGAGCACAGAACAGAGATAAACCACGCCCAGATTCTCTCTTTAAGTTTCAGCCCCCAATTCAGCTCTCATTGGCTGACCTTGT
>AZIM01002860.1:69704-82251 GCA_000516915.1 Ophiophagus hannah | reverse complement strand
AGAACCTGCTGAATACCACCTCTGAAATTACGCAATCATTAATTTTGTTCTCTGAAGAATTATACTTGGGTGCACTTTGTTTTGTCCTGTCCTTGGTGAGACACATAAGTACAGTAGACTAACCATTTCATCATCAACCCCCAAATCTTTGGAAACAGATCTTGAGATAAGTTCATTGCCACCTAAGATAAACAAAACTAGACAAAACTTTAAATATGAAACTTTAAATATTCTTTGGTTGCTGGCTTGTGTTACATTCTTGAATATTTATGAGTATACTTTGATTGCTATCTCATGTTATTTTCCTATACTCTTGGAACTAAGCCTTAAGTTCTCATACCAGTTTAGTCATTGCTTTTGACTCCAAAAGGACTTGTGACCTGACCATGCTGTGCTGGGGTCAGAGTAATGATTTTCTACACAAACACTTGACACAGAAAAAGTTTCTAATTTTGTTCACTTCATAAATATCTGTTGTCTTCAAAGGAGCAATCTCTGCTGCCAAACCAGATCATGACTTTGGAACTAAAAGGTCATAGGAAAAATTGTAGGAATTTTTGTATGAGTATCTCCAATTTAGGCATTTTTGTAGTAAGGAATTTTTATAGCATAAAATGCAATTATCTTTAGGGATCATTCTGGTAATAGGCTCTTCAGACAGTCCTGCACCAACTTAAACCAAATTAATTTTGGAGACCACGTAATTAAAAGATTGTCTCTAGTTTAGGTGGAAAATTATTAAATTGTTCTAAATAATATGGTGGAATGAATTGTTCATCCATCCCTCCTCTTATTGCCTAGTTGCTCATCAATATGAATAACCTTTCCTTTCTGAGAAATAGGGTGAATAAGAAGCAAGTAACTCAATCCACTGAGTCCTCTTCCAAAGATTCAAATTCTGCCCTTTCGTGGGCTTTAGAATATTTATATGGAACAAACAAAGGACTTAATTCAATGTGGAATGAACAAAACTCACCCAAAACTGCTCTGGGTGCATCAGTTCTACATCACTTTTATATTGAAAGAAATGCATCTGTGCACAATAGAGAAACAGTGGAAACAAGGTAAATCAGAAATGGAAGAGACTGAAATATATTATTTAAAATGACAGATGACTCCCAAAGCAGCCAAATAAATAAATAAGAACATCCAGAATAGGACTCCATCTGCAATCTATTTACAGGGAGCAAGTCACAATGAGTTTCATGGAGCTTGCAGTTTAGAAGATGTCAGGACTCTACTGTTAGTAAAAAGAATACAGCAATTGCTAACTTTTCTTTTCTTCCTGGAAAGAGATAATATAGAAAGATAATTAAATCTCAGAGGCCCTTTTTCATCTCATACAGTTTTTCTTTGAGTGGAAAACAGACACTGAAGCTGCCCCAAAAGACACTTTCAAACTATCCATTGCCCTGAATGCAAAGACATAAAATGAAGGCACCATATTGATTCATTCTGGTTTTATGACACTTAATGTTCATTGGATAGGAAGCACAGGGGAGGGAGGTGGTGAAGTTCAGTATTATTTAAAACAAATAAAACAATTTTTATATATATCTGCAGTGAGTTGCATATTTTTTAATAAAAAACAAGCAGTAAAAATGGCTCAAATAAAGGATGCCTACTTTTAAAATTGTAATCATTGTGCCTTTAACAACAACTCACTATGCATGTATTTATAGAGCTAACACCATTCATTGTGCCAGTTTTCCTTAAACTGGATTCCCCTAGATGTTTAATGTGATTTGTAGAATTTTTAGCCAGGGCGCTTCTTGGAATTGTGACAGTCCTGGTCACAGAGGGTGACACATTGGTAAAGGTTGGTCTGTGCAGTAAAAACACCCACATATCAAATATCTTATAATATGGTAGACTTCACCTTGGTGGAACAGCAGGTTCATTTTTAGACAGCACAAGTAGTTTTCCTTTCTTTGTGATTGATTTCAGAGGACGTAGCAGAGATATTCTAGTTTAATTTGCAGAAGGAAAACAATGTTTGATTGGCTAGTTACTAGGCCACTTTTCACATATTTCTGTTGAATCCTGAGTGTCTTTAAATATATTTTTATTGGCAATAAATTTTATTGTGAATAAAAAGCAAAACAAAAAACAAATATTAAAAAAAAGGAAAAGATGAAAAAATAAAAGTGAGAGACGGTAACAGTCAAGAAAAAAAAGAGGAAAAAAGAAGAAAAATATATCTAAAGAAGCAACTTTTAATCTTTTTAGCAGCAATTACAAACAAGATAATTACCATTTCTATCTTCCCAGATTACATGTTGTGATCTCTATCTTGTTCTAAAGCCCTTTTTCAATTAGCAAATTCAATACATTTTTGTTCATTTTCAGCAAAAAGTCCATAAAGGGTTTCCCATCTTCTGTAAAAGTAGTGATTATTCCTTCCCTATTCAGACAAATCACTTTGGCCCTTTTAGCAGGTTCTGACATCTTCACAGTCCACTCATTGATTGTGGGTACTCCTGTATATTTTTCATCTTTGTGCACATGGTATTCTCACTGCAGTTAGCATATATATTTACACATTTTATAACATCTGATTTTAACCATTGTTTCTTTTGTACAACATGGCTCTTGAGCAAAGGCTAACAAATGTATTTTGGGACATATCCTGGGTTTTTCTCTATTCTGAATATATGAATGATTGATGTTTTATTGATTTGATTTGACTTAATTTCTATAATAGCCCATCTCAACAAATTCCCTTAGTTTTTTCCCTTAGTTTATCCCTTCTGGGGGTTGTTCCACAATAAAAACCAAATCATTGGCAAATGCTGATGAAACCTGAGACTAAGTCATTGATTAATCTGAATTAATCTCTGGATAGAATATTTCCCTAGCTCACCCTGATTGCTGGTGCTTCATCAGGCCAAGAAGCCCCCATGTCCAGAAGCAGAATCAAGAAAGGGAACTATATACTTATTTAGCTTTATTCTGTAATTGAAGCATTGCTGCATGGCATTGTTTGAATCATGTTGAAGTCTTTGCAGTGCTCAGTAGTTTTCTTCTGTTCTAATAGATAATTTTTTCTCAAAGCGGTTAAGCATTTTTAGACCTATTTCTGAGCTACATTATTGCTGGTATACATATGAGAAGATGTTCCCTCCTGGCTCCCTCCTTCCCTCTATTTTCTTCCTTAATCACTCCATCATTATGCATCCCCTCTAGCTGTGCATGTTCCCTAAACTGAAACAAATCTCATGGAGAATTTATTTAACTTGAGCATGGGAAGTTAGAATTGATTTAGGCAAGCCATTCATGGGAACCTTTTGCCACCTTACATCTAAGATATCTGAAAGAATCCCACATCTTACCCAGGACAATTTCATTGAAATGTCCTTTCTCGATTGGGCAGGGGGGGAGGCACCATTTCCATCCAATTGAAAAGAAATACTTTTAAAAGCAGACTAAATAACACTAGTTTGAATGTTGAATTACATTGGGGCATTGTGTGCATGCACATGTGTGTGTGTGCATGTGTGAATACTTTGCATAAATTTGCCCAAGGCAGTGTTTGAGAAAACATATTTTTAAATTTTCCCTGAAACAATTAAATTACTCATTCCTGCCTTTCTTGTAGCAAATAAATCCTACAATTAAACTCATTTCTATTGGTTTATGTTTGGAATTTACTGGGTGTATTTCCCCCTCCTTTTTGGTAGCCCAGAGGGGGGGAAATTGGGGATTGTCAACTTTTGGAAGCGCAGAGATAGCCTCAGGGTCTTTGTCACTTGGGCACAGCCTAGACATCAAAGGATATTATCATTGTGTAAAATTGCCCAAAGGCAAATACTATTTGCAGACCTTCTGGCCCCATTATGTTGAAATGATAAGGAATGTCAGTGTAGTCTATTGAGCAGAATAATAAACATTCCTGCCTCCACACTTATAGAGCCTACAGAATTTAAGCTGCTTGCTGTCATGATTCAAAGAAAAGAAAATTCTTGCCCTTTCTTGCAAAGAATTTAGCACAGCCTTACTGTTAATTATGGCCATAATGCAGCAGAAAAAGGAGGAAAGTTCATAGAACCATATTTTGCAAGTAAAATATGGCTCATCCATTTTTAATTAAATAAGGCATCAGTGTAACCCACTTTCATGGCAGAGCTAATTAAAACTAAAATGACTTAACATTGCTGGGTGACATCATTGTCCAATTTGTTCCTACAAAAATGCAGAAGTAAAGGACCTGAAGGAAGGAAAAGCAGGGTTGGCTAAGGCACAGTACGGCATTTGTAAATGTTCCCACTTGTGATAGGTGGAGCATATGCCAAGCTATGGCTAGAATTATTCATTTTAATTGACTGTCAAAGGAGAAAACCCATAGGACAATAGCAAAATCAGGAGCAATCGTCCAAGACATCAGTAGAGGTCGGCATATTTCCAGCTGCTTAGCCATTCTGAATTCTTGTTAGAACTTGAAGTCAATGACTTGTATCAATAGCACTTAGCACTTAGACTTATATACCACTTCACGGTGCTTTACAGCCCTCTCTAAGCTTTTACAGTATCAGTATATTGCTCCCAACTTTCTGGGTCCTGATTTTACTGACCTTGGAAGGATGGAAGGCTGAGTCAACTTTGAGCCAGTAAGAATTGAACTGCTGGCACTCAGCAGAATTAGCCTGCAATACTGCATTCTAACCATTCTGTTCCATTATGGATCTTTTAGCTAATTATCTTTTAGATAATGATCTGCAACATAGCCAGCATGCAGATATAAGCAGTATAAGTCCCACAATGTCATAAAGTATTTTTTTTTAAATTGTGAACCAATTATTTGTTTCTGTTGGGTTGAGCTTAAGCTTTGCTAGATTTTCATTCACACACTTTAGCTATGTTTTCCTTGGAGCTGTTCGTAGTAGTTGCAAACTTATAGGCATGATTTCCACAGCAATCAATATGGAAGCCAGCATGTGGCCATGTAGCAGATGTGACCAAACAACAATATTCAACACTTCTGAATTTTATCAGCTACTATGAGTTTGTTAAATAACTGTAATCCTTCCAAATGTCTCGTTCAATATGAGAAAATCAATTGTGGAAAAAATGCATCTGCCTGGTCATGTTGTCTACTGAGACATATTCTTAAAAGATGTGTTAAGTGTAAAACTACCCTTGGAGACTCAAGTATATTGTCTATTTTCTTCTGTGGGCCCTGAAATTTTCATTGAGGAAGGTGAGTACATAAGCATCCTGGAAAGTGTCAGTTGCCAGTACATATACAACCCATCTTAACAAAAGGAATTATTATGCTAATATTCAATTACCTACCTACCTCCCAAATCTAGTTCTGTTGCCTCATGGTGATAGGGCTGTTCCTAGGAGGGTAAGCAAAGAAAAGTGGGAATTGATGCCAAGAGTATATATGACCCAGCAGGTTCATCCAAGATGTGAAAGTCATCCTGGACGTTCAGCTAAAGCAAAATGGTTATTTACTGTATGCAGGCACAACAACCACCTTACCCACTTTAAAAAACTATATATTTCCTAGCAAAGTTTAAATAGCATGGTGTCTGTGATTTTGCCTAGCATGCAGAGGTTGTTAGTGCAAGATTCTGCTGTTCTATTCTACAAGTATTCCTGAGATCTCTGAACTTCTGTTTCTTGACTTTGCCCATCTTGAAAGGCTGATATCAATCTTCAAAACCTGTCATATTTTCATTCTATCTCATTTTATATCAAACAAAATCAAGATAGGGTTATTTTTCAGTTTCCAATTAAGTAAATTAGTGAAAAGGCACAAGTGCAACTGGATGAAGTTGGTGAGTGTACTCATAGCTGTGTCAGTTGCTGAAATGGAAAAAAAAACAGGTTGCCAACTGATGCCATTCACCTAAAAATGTCAGGGCAAGCCTGACTTTAAACTGAGAGTTTCATTTTCACATCACAATGAAAATGCCAAGTTATTTATTTTCATTTCCTTAAAATCTTTGCAGGGAAGGAATGCACCCATTGGCTTCGTATAAGTCATGGTTGAAGGTATTCTTGCAATAATGAGGAGCACTTTGCTATTAATTTGGGATCAATTTAGAAGAATAACAAGCCTGACAAGGTGAGATGGCTACACTTCTTTTCTGATCAATAGATGCATAAAAATGTAACTACCAAGCACATTTTGCCTGATGCCAATTTAGATATATTACCCTTTTCAGTATAAAACTCTCAAATTAGTTGACTCTAGCTTTTTTTTAATAAAAGCAGCCTGCTTTATTCATCCCATATATCCTTTGACTTTGAATAAGGAACCCACCATTTTTAAAGTGGCTATGTCAGTAATGTCCTGTCATTTGCCAGCTGTGATACCAACATGGTTATTGCTATTTGATTTCAGAGGGTTATCTGATTCCCATTAATTACCAACTATTGATAGAAAGTAAGCTTCAAGACCAATGAAATGTATGTAGGCAAATGTATTTATTTGTTTATTTATTAAACAAACATTATAGCTGCACATCTACCAAAAGAAGTTCTGATAGATATTATTGTATGATATTATTGTATTATATCAGACAATATGTTCAAACCATTCAGTGAATTTTAAAAATGCTAAATTTTGATAGGTTAATGCCCATAGGATTTATGTTTGATGCTTATCATTCAGTTGTTAGAACAATACTGAAGTCATATAATTCTAAAATAGTGTCAGACACAACCCTTACTAAAAAAAATATGAATGCTAAGGGTGCCTGTTGCATGATGGTGGCATACTATAGATTTAACAATAGTTAGGGTTTTGTCTAAAAGAGACAAAACAGAGACAAGATATCTGTTCAGCCCAGCATTTTCTTCAAAGCATTGACACTCTACATAGATAAGTAATCTCCACATAGCATGTATGATCAGTTTGAAAACCTCCTACCCTACTGAGGAAGTGGAGGAGGGAGGGAAGGAAACAGAAAGAGAGAGAGAAGGATGTGGCATTATCAAGTGCCAAATACAGATTTGCTAAAATGGACACTGGTCCATTTGTTTTAGATGTTACAGTAATTAATTTGCAAAGTCTGAAACCTATAAATAGTAATTCAGCCAGGAATAGTAATGTTGGATCCTAGGAAACAGCATATGAAATCAGACCATTTGTCAATTTACTATGATGTTTTTATGCTGAGTGTTCGCCAAGGTTTCTGTTGATTTTTTCCCCCTTTAGAGTAGTCTGGTATTCCCTAAAGTGGGATTCTTTTCCATGAAAAATAATTCTTTCTCATATATACCCTGAGATTTCTTGTGGAAGAAATCCAAGCAGTTTACAACCCCCCCAAAAAAATCTGAAAATGATCAATAAGGAAAGGGGGCGGGGGAATCACATCATTCAGCAAAGGAGAAAAGATTTATATTATATCAAGAGAAAAAAGTAAATATCAGCAATGTGTTCCTGCTGGAATTCATTGTGACACAAATATGATCATCAGTTGAAAGGCCTGGTAGAAGGCCTGTAAAATAAAATTGCATATAACAGTGATATCCGTATTTTGAATATCCCTTTGCATCAGGTAAGTATACTAGCACTATTTTATTTTCCTAGGCTATGACTGCAGAATTAAAATTGACTGATTGCATTTTTAAATCATAATTTAAAAGCCATTTTCCCCATGCTGCAAATGTTTTTGTTTGGTTTATCATGATGTTCTTTTTTTCCTTACTTATTATTTTCTATCGCTTTAGTATGTATCTCTTATTCTTATATGGAACAGCAATTAAAAAATTTGAAATAGACTTGGCAAAAGACTTGACAACCAAAATCCAAGGGGTTTGCCTGAGATATTTTCTCAAATTAGTTTCTTGGCCCAAGCTCAGTCCCATCTTATATAACTGTTACTTTGGTAGTTGCACTTCCTCTTCCCCTTCAACAGCATTCCTTATGCCAGTTGCAGGATGTTTTTTGGAGTGGGGGAGCCTTCATGTTAGTCTTAACTATTGGTAGCTGCTTGGACTTATCCCTGAAGTTTTCTTGGCAAGATTTTGAAAATGGTTTCTCATTGCCGGCTTCCTAGAGCTGAGAAAGAATGAGTGGTCCAAGGTCATCCAGCTGGCTTCATCTCTAAAATGGGACTAAGCCCACAGTCTCCTGGTTTCTAGCCTAATGCTTAACCACTACACCAAATTGGCTCTTGCAGTTCATTATAGTGATAGGAAATGCAAATTTAGAGCTTATACAGATTGCCAGAAAACAGAAATAGACATCCTTGTCTTCCAGTTACAATCAAATTGATTTCATGATATATTTGTCTACTTGTCTACTCTACTTTGAAGTATACTTTTCTATATTCTAGCCTGAACACTGCTGCTTGTTTAGAATATGTACTTCACTGGGTTGCAGGTTAACTCTGGTTTTGACTACTTTGCAAAGGCAGAAGCAATGCTTATCATAAATGTTCATATTTATTTATTTTATAATTTGTTGGTTTTATTTGCCCCCTGTCTCACCATGGGGCTACTGAAGGTGGCTTACACCAATAAAAAGGAAGAAATGAAAAGAGTCTGAAAGGTGCTTTTTTATGAGGCCACTGGACTTTGTGGTTTTTCTTTGAAAACGTTTCACTTCTCATCCAACAAGCTTCTTCAGCTCTGAGTGGATGGTGGGGAATAGAAGGCTTTACACTCCTTGCAGACATCTGGTCATTTGCATTATTTTAACAAGTCATTAAGGCCACCTGGAGGTTTATCTATGTCATCAGGGTCATCTTAGTGGTGCAAAAGTGTGTGAAGCCTTCTTGGAACTGCTGAAAGGACTGTGTTGTAGACTGGAGATAGATGATGTTGTGTCCTTTCCCCTCTGTTGAGAGAGGGCTATACAATTTTGACATAGATGACCTCTTTGACCTCCCTTTCAAACTGAGAGTCCTCTCTGTCCAAAATGTGGACTTTGCTGTCTTAAAAAGAGTGGTATTTGTCTTTTAAATGCAGTTGGATTGATGAATCTAGTGCCAATCGGTTTGTTCTCCTATGTTGTGCCATGTGCTTATGAAGTGGTTGTTTCATTTCCCCAGTGTACAGATCTGCACATGGCTCACTGCATATGAAAAGAGTGTAAAAATGAAAAAAAGGTAAACAGAAGTAAGAAGATAGAATAGTAGAATAGTAGAATAAACTGTGAAAAAGAACACAATGGAATGCATCAATATGAAAAACCAAAACAAGATGGACATGTGGAAAGCAGAAAACAAGGGGGGGGGAGTCTGCCATCAATCCAGCAACCATGTCAAGCATAGAACTGGTCCCTAGGCCAATTGGCAGAGATAGGTCTTCAGGTTCTTGCAGAAGGAGAGAAGAGGGAGGGCAGATCTTACCTTAAATGCTTAGATATTGATTATATAAGGGTTAGATATTTATTGATTACAGTGATCTTTACTAGGATTGATCTAATAACCTAATGGTTATAACACTTACTTTATAAATAGAAGGCTGCTGACTGGAAATCTGGGAGATTTTTTTTTTAAATTGTTTTACTTTCCCTGGTCTTCCTACTATTTTTCTGTACAGTTTAAAATGAAATCTAACAATATTTTGTTTTATCATTTCCGTTTGGAATTGGAGTGAAACTCTTCTACTCAGAAAACTGGAAAAACACTGATGAAATGATGCATTGCATTGTAATTTTGCATATGGACTGCCTTTGAGAAGAGGAATCTATAATGTTACTATTGCTATGATTACTATTGTTATTACTAATTTGCAGTGAATCTGTTAAAGGTTACATCCTTTTCATATTAGTTGCTCATTGGTTCTTATAGAACAAAATCTATTAATTAAAAGTTATTCTGATTCTGGTTTTTAGTGAGTAAAGTAAAATTTCCTCATTTAGCAAGAAAAGGAAATCCCCCTTTCACATCTCATCACAGATATTGACAATATTTGGGTATTCTGAGCTGTGTCATACGTCATCATTGCAAAGACTGACAGCTGGAAATGCCTCTTTCATGTCCAGTGACAGAAATAAGAGGAAAATTGTTTTCCTCTGATGTTGTTCTCCCAAATGTTCAGAATTTTCTGCTGAAGGAACTCATAATGGACACTTTGTCATGTGGCACTGACACGTTTATTAATATTCCCTGAAGGACTAAGAAGGAAACAGCAAGTCGGGGCTAGACTGAAAGCAGTGCACTATTATAATGAAAACTGATTTGAAGAGTAGGGGAGGAGGGTGTGCATAATGAATGTAAAGCCAGAGGTGATTCATCATGATAAAAAATGCACCTAGCCTTCCCAATAAGTCTCTTTTATTAAGGCAATCTTGGGCGTAATGTTGTTTTACCTTGGCTTTCCACCTCCAGCGAATCTATCCATGTTTCCCTCCTCTACAAATCTTGTCCCACAAGGACAGCTCTGTAATGAGAGTGAAGTGTTTTTATTATTGCTTTTGTTAATCATGCTTCCTGCATCCCGTGAAATGTGGCTTATTCTTCCAGCCATAAACCATGCCAGAGTTATTGGGAGATTAATCAATACATCTTATTAATCATGATCACAACTGGTAATCACAAGGTGCAATTACTCAATGATTCATTAGCGGAGCCTTGTTCAAATGTCAGCAACTATTAAATTTTCAGAATGCATAATTTTCTGTTTAGCCCAACAGCCACATAGCTAGATGGTTAGGTTTCACTTTACCATAATTTATGGCAGGCACTGCATTCAATATTAATTATCACTTTTAAAAATATTTACATTCACAGTCAATATTTTGTTAATCTACTTGGACTGGTTTTTTTATTATGTTGTATGCATGTGTATGAGACTTAAGAACATGTATGCATGTGAACACTGGAATTCATCATCGTGCAAAATATTAAATGTTTTTAAAACTCAATGAATGAAAAATCCATTCCATGCTTTTGGGGGATTTGTTTCTTTTTTTTCCCCTTCCCCCAGGGTGATGCATGTTTTAGCCAAAAGAACAACATTTGGATGCATTTCAGGCACTGATAAGCAGAAGTTGTTTGCTTTCTTCTTCTGCTAGACAGAATTTATATTAGCAAAGCAGCATTTTATTTTTTTAACCATGGCACCTGTTTATTTTCTGCTGACCACCTGACTTCCAATTCATCCAGGGTTTTTTTCCTCTCACTCTTTGAAGTTCTAAGACAGAAAAGGGTTTGTTGCAAATGGTGAGAAACTCTACAAGCATGAAAGACATCTAAAATAAACAGCAGTAATAAGAACATTACACTTTCCTTGATTTATTTTACTTCAGATAGTCTCTTATGGAAATAATAGCAGGAAGAAGCAAATGTAATCATTTTCAATCTTAACAATACTGGCATTTGTCTTTTCCTTTTTAATTTTCTGTATCCTTCTCTTTTAAAAGGAAAAAATGGTATTTCAGTAAGAGAGTATCTGTCAGATCTGTGTATCTGCCATTCTTCAATGGAAAAAGAAAGGGGGGAAGTTGGTACAAGTAATCCTTTTTGATGTAACCTGAATATACAGTATTAAATCTCATATTGATTCTGTATAACTTGCACATGATATACAACTGGAGGACTGGAGCCAGATGTCTAGAAACTTGTCGCCTCTTGAAGAGATAACAAGATGAGAAGGGACCATAAAAATTCCAGCTCTGGAAGATACCCCTGGGAACTCTCCTAAGATACGTTACCAGAGAAGGGGAGGGGGAATTAACATGTTGGTTCTTTGTTTGACTAAATCCACATCTAAATAAGGGGAGGGATTCTAACTCCCTTTATCTATTACTGTATGCCTGGANGACTAAATCCACATCTAAATAAGGGGAGGGATTCTAACTCCCTTTATCTATTACTGTATGCCTGGAAACATCTTAGACTCTGCTTTGACTAGTGCTGGGATTCACTCCCTTTCAATAAATGATTCCTTTTGAAATATCTAGCTTTCAGAAGTTCATTCTTTTCAGTTGAAGGGAAAAAGGCCAGTGCTTACAGTATCTAAAGTTAGCTCACATGATGATAAGAATTTGCCAAATTGGCCAGAGTGATTGAGAATTAAAATAATAATGAAAATTATGCTCTCTGAATCACTATGTAAAGCATAGTGCAGTTATTTTTTATTTACTTATTCATTCATTCGTTCATTTTTGAGATTTGTACTACTCCGAATTTTGCATTTTAGTTCCTTAGGCCTCCAAAAATGCTCACAAAAAGTGCACATATACATTAGACTAAATATATTTGTTTGAAGAAAATAGCCTATGGCCTTGAGCAAATATGGTTTGTAAGAATGACATGGAAAGAACAGAAGATTAAAAAACAGGAACAATATCTTATTTTCTGCACTAATTGCACTGGCTTTGCATATCAGATGTAGCTTTCCAGATTTTCTAGGAGCAAATAACCCATGTGGCTTCCTACAAAAGAAACATTTGCAACCATTTTCTTTTCACTCTTTATTAATTTTTTTTTAAATTCACATTTATATGTCGCCCTTCTCTGGAGACTCAGGGCAGCTTACAATCTCTGGAGCACCATCCATTGTGCTCAGCAATAGCCTTCATTCCATTGTNGATGGAAGGCTGAGTCAACCATGAGCCTGATGGGATTCGAGCCTGCACTAA
>AZIM01002860.1:42910-69683 GCA_000516915.1 Ophiophagus hannah | reverse complement strand
TGCTAGGTGTTTAACAGCCTGCACTACCAAGGCATGCACAATTTAATTTCAATTAAATATATCTTTTTTTTTGTTAGAAAGGAAATTGATTAACTTCAAAGAACTTTGGGCCCTTTCACACTTTTCTCTTCACATTTCCTTCTTCCTATGCCTGTGCATGATCATCAGAACATGCAAAATGCTCCTTAACAATAACTAGGCTATTTAACACTTCAGTTGTTGGTACAGATTTATTTATTTATTTATTTATTTAATCAAGCAATTATAAGATAACAGGTATAAGTATAAACATAGTTACAGGCATAAGTATAAACATACAACCAGGTAGTATGGTCTTACGTAGCATCTATATTGACAGAAAATATCTACAAGGAAAGGCATGCAAATTTTTGAACAACCTTGTCAAGTCTGCCATCTTCAGCATACTCTGCTTCACTGTCATCCTGCCATAAAATGCTGGGGTGGGGGGAGGAAATTGGGGAAGCAAGGGGGAGGAAATGACAGGGTGACAGGAACCAGAGATGTCAATATGGAACAGATCATCTGATCAAGGATGGAGCCATGAGAAAGGAATGTGAAACTCCACCAAAGAGGCACCAAATGTCAGTGCCATTCCCCAAGGGGGAATGAACTAGGCAAGGGGGAGGACCAGGAAAGAGGGAAAAATGAAAACTTTGTGTGGTAATATTCAGATCCAGCTTTGCTTATCTTGTAACTGCTTGACTTTAGTGAAAGTAAACCTTTCACTTCCCAAATGGAGTTGAGGGTCTTTCTTTCCTAAATGCCCAAGTTGGGACAAGCCTGACAACTTTATTCTTTCTTCCTTGAAGAGCATGATATAAGATAGCTGATTGATTGATTGAATTTTAAATAATTAAACGCTGTATCTGCTCATTATTTGAGTTCTTCAAAGAGAATATAGGGAGTGTGAAAACTTAGATAAAGATCTAGTGCTTCTTTACTTCATGGGTGCTTCAGACAAATGATGGACTTCTACTGGTATCATTTTAATTATGCTAGCCTCCTTATAGGTATGTTTACATTCTACCTGAAAGTATGTAGAAATGAAAGCATATTGACATCTATATAAACTAGGAACCTGATGATTTAAGGTTCTGACTTGCAAGGGAGCCAATATGTGCTACTGGTACATTCAGAGACCTTATTTCTATCAACAATTACAATGAGCCTGTGATTGCCTGAAGGAAGCCAGGATCATTTGAAAATATTGGCTAGATGTGGATAAGGGTTATCTTAAAAGACTTGAATGGAGCTAGAAAATATCAGAAATAAAGTGAAGAAAGACATTCACATTGAATATTGATTGGGGTATCAACATATAAAAGTACAAACCAACATTTGGGCATCTACTGTGACAACTATATTACTTGCATTGGTATTCTAACACATGAAATTTGGGTTTTAAAAAAAAACAATGGAAAGTTCTTCAGAGAAAATATAATGGTAAAAGATCACTCAGTAACAGCAGAATTTCATGCTCAGTTAAAAAAAAAATAGGACATTGTAACTCATTAAAGGACAGTTCTGGATGATTTTCCTTGACAAATTGTTCTCCTCTGTAAAGGACTTCAAAAATGCTTGACAACATGTGGCAAACCATTATTATTGGCACATTATTATAGTCACCACTAACACAATGTTAATCATCAGGAAAATTCATCTGAAATGCTCTGTGTAGTATAACTAAAATATATAAATCCATTGGGAAAAAAGCCTTTCAACAGTTATTATTAACAGAAAGAGGTGAGTGGTTTTTTTCCCCAACAGCTGCAGTAACCGTGGTGCATGTCATCAGTCAGCATACACAAGAAGGAAGGAAAAATTAGGTAGAGACATTAATAGAAAATACTTCCAAGAATTCATTTTTTAAAAAGATAAAAAATTGAATGTATCTTCTGTGACTACGGATTTGGTATGCTACTTCCCTGGGGTAGGCAGCTCACCTTTCAGATTCCTTATAGAAAATATGTGAGTCCAATTCAGATATTAATCAGTAATTTAAGTTATATGTGCAGAAGGGGAAATAAAGGGAAGTCATCTGCTCTTGAAACATAATGCATAGTGGGCTTCATTCTTCCAGCATTTGTTTGTTCAACATGGCATAAGAATGGAATGCCATTTATCAAATAGCAAAGAATAATACTAGACTTAACATCTGGAGGACTTGAGTCTCAAAATATCATTGTGATTGGGTGCTCAACCATTTTCTATGATTAAAAAAATACAGATGATATTATTCAAATTATTTTTCCCACTCCACCTTCATCTGTTCCATGGAAATGTGAAACTAAACGTGCTTATAAAAAAGAGAATAACCATAGTTGTTTATAAAAAAAACTGGCCCTGCCAATCTTAGCTGCCTTAATTGCTTCTCCTTTTGTATCAACATGGCCAAAACTATGTGGATCCTTTTCTTCAAATACCTGTTCACATTTAATCACAGCTTTTCCTTTTGCTTGTCTTCAATTCAAGTAAGGTAGAGCAAAAGAAAGAAAATCTAATTATTTCCTTTCTCCTCTTACTTACTCTGACCTCTAATTTATAGATGCTGTTGTTGATGATCATGATGATGATTTACTCCAGAACCACTACATACAGATGCCCTCACACTTACCTCAGATAGCCACTACACAAAGCTATCAGACACAAAATCATCCTCTTTGCTTTCCAAGGTGTACATGACTGATAACACAAACATTAGGGGAATGACCCAGAGCCCTTCTCTTTTAGGTAGACAACAAAACTTTAATAATTTTGGAATCCTAGTCTTGAAGCTTTTGCCTGACCAAAACCAAGCTTCTTCTTTTCTTTTTGAAAATTCTTGTCCTGAGATGTGAGAAGAGATAACTGAAATTGAAAAAAAAATGGAGGAGACTAGAAAGACACTACTGGAAGACATAAGCTAGTATGGAAATTGGAAAAAGCCCCAAGATGAGCTGATATCAGATGAAAAGGTAGATGGATGGATTCCAAGTTACTGAAAAGGTGAACTATCTTGATCTGTTGTAGATAGTAGAGCTATCTTTCTGAAGCAGAGATGAGAGCAGGAGATGGGACCTTCATTGTGTTAACTACAACTGCACCAGGAAGGCAACATAACTATCTTGCCACTTAGGATAAAATTGTTGTCTGGTGCACCAACCAAACATTGGAGAGGAGGGAGCATGCCAGGCAATCCAACATTTAGAACTGAGGCTGTAACTAAAATAGAATGAAACAGCAGAAATTGCTTAAGACAAGTCAGTTTTGAATCAAAATTGGAAAACATGGATGAAGGATACCATATATTTGCTATGGTTGGTAGTGGAAGGAACATGGTGATATCTGTTCCTGTCCCTAGAAATTATGAGTGCCCTTAATGGTCAATCAATGCAAAGGCAGGAATGCTTTATGAGTTGACACTGCTCTCATATTCATATCTCTTAGCTTCCTATTCCATATTTGGCTATAATAAATCAGAAAGCTAAAACTTTTAGGAAATTAATAATGGCATGCTTGAAATAACAAAGTCCTCCAAGTCTAAGGACTTGTTTGGATCTCTTGAAGAAAGAATACAGATGGCTTCTCTGGAGAATGGAGGTGGAGAAAGGAGTGCTGGATTGGGAATCAGAAGGGTTTTTCAACCTGGGCAGCTTTCAGATGTATGGGCTTCAACTCTTAGAATTCATTCTGGCTGGGAGTTTCTGGGAACGTATCTTAAAGCTGCCAAAGTTGAGCAACAAACAGTGTTCTAGGAAACAACGTGTCTATGATTTCTCTAAATAACCAGGGAACCAGAGTAATTAATAAACTAAAATGTACCATAAGGATTAGAGTTTAAGTTATGTTTTCTACAGTCTGTTTCTCCTTGATAGTTTCTCATAATTATCTCAAATTAACTTTTTATATATGGAATGCATTGTGTTTATGCATAGCAAACTCAATTCCAATCCATTTTTGTTCAACCTTAAACTTTAAGTCCCAGCCCACCATGGGTCTTTGATATTTACTGTAAATTTATGCCAACTCATTTCCTGTACAAGAACAAGGGTTTATAATGATCAAGGATCATCTATATCCAGAATAATAAAATAAATGAAACTAAATATATTACTTTCAGACTGCAGAATTAATCCCTTTTGTGTCTGTTGTTCTTTCATTTTCATTGTAATCACACAACATTTGGTTTCAGTATAGGTGATAATACAACTGGAATCTGATGTTTTTGCCATAATATTTGGCATAATTTTCATCTACCTGCCCTGGAAAACATTTAATAATGGGTATGCACAGTGGTGGGATGCTGCTGGTTTGAACCAGTTCTAGCGAACCAGTATCTCCAGCAATCAGCTGGCCCCACCCACCCACTCACCCCCACCCTATCCTGTCCTATATATCCACATTTTTCAGCTCAGATGATTCACAGCACAGTGTTTTACTTACCTCAGCTGTTTTACTTACCGGGGCTGCCTTAGAAGGTGAGGTGTAGTGATTGAAATTGGTGTATTTTGAACATGGTGCACTCTCTCTCTCATAGAACCGGTAGTAAAAAAATTGAATCCCACCACTGGATATGCATAATCTTTATGGAAGTCCTTATAAAAATTTCAGTAAAACACCACATGCTTCATTGTTTCAGTTTCTCCAGAATTACATAGGTTAGTGTGTTCTATTGTGGAATGTTAGTATAACTGACCTGTAATAATGCCAATTTTAGCACATTTGCCCAACCCTGAAAAATTGCTTTCTCAGCCTGGGAAAATTAATGTGTGGTGATAACCTGCAGGTTCTCAGATCAATCTAAGGCTCAAGTCTGAATACTATGTTAGAAATACTCCTAGGCATCAGAAATATAGATCTTAAAAGTATAGCTGTGGGAGCTTGAATGTGTTTTCCTTGGTGTAAAATACGTCTTGGGCTCCATACAGGATTTCAGCAAGGTCCTTAATCTTCAAAACTTTTAGGACTGCCTGTGTTAATTCCAAGTTTACTGGCAAATATACATTCAGGATATGAGAGCTCACAAATTGCTATTAAGAAGAAGAATGTCAGATCAAGACATTCCCTTTCCAAAAGTATGGGTGGTAATAACATAAATATTAAATAATTATTGTGCCATAGGAGAAACAAAGGTCCTAAAGGTGTGTAGTCACTCCTAAAGTTCTTCTAAGAAGGTGGCTCAGGGGTAACACACACACACACAAACTACCTGTTGAATCTATGGGCTGCCAGTCTGGCAATCTCTATATTGTTAGATTGTTATGGTCATTATTATTGTAATAATTATATTATTTGCTCATATAATTATAGTACTAACTGTATTATTAGAAACAGGGGTGGGCTTCAAAACTTTTAGCAAAGTGTTCTCTGCCTGGTTGCTGGGTGGGCATGGCCATAGTGGGTGTGGCCTAGTTGGCCTCCTGAACCATGGCAAGGGGTTTCCTCAAGCCTCTAGGAGGGCGAAAACGGCCTCCCTGGGCTCCGGAGGCTCTCTGGAAGCTAAAAACAGGCCCATTTCCAGCCTTCCTGAACTTCCAGAAGGTCCATTTTTCACCCTCCCCTAAGCCTCCACACATTCCCTGCACTTACTTGCATCCCAAATGGGCTGGATGGGGACTCCTGGGAGGGGACGGGTGGGAGGGACTAGCCAGGAATGGGATTTGGGGGTTCTCCAAAATGGACAAAATCTTAGCTCGGGGCTCTCCTGAACCCCTGCAAACCCCCAGCAGCCCATCCCTGATTAGAACATAGCAATATCAGAAGATACACCTGATCTCTGTCTTGCTATATCAACTTTCTGTAGCTTTCACATTCTATCCAATATATGTCTGTCAATTTCAAGCAAATGTCTAGGATGCAATTTTTATTAAAGAAGAGAAGAGGAAATTATTATTATTCCATACACTTCCTGTTCACACATATGTTACAAGTGGAACATATCGCAAATTGTTATTGCTGCATTCACATCATCTCCTCTTATCTCTGTTCAGTGACTATGAGAAGTCTTAATCTATTCTTCGTCACCCAGGGCATTTAATTCTTTCAATCAAGCAGCATTTCTCATTTGGCTTCTCCTATCCAGTGATAGACTCATTCATTTAAACAGACTTTTTGCATGACTTATTTAAAGCTAATGTTCTGCAGGCACGGAATTTAAACTCTGTCCAAACCTTGCACATTAACCCTAGCCATCTATTCATTTATTATGTGAGGTGGAGGGGAGAGGATCTGACAATAGTACTGAGCATTGATGGTTTTAGCTCTGTACTATTAATATATCTCTCTAATAGAGTAGGGAGAAAGGTGATAATGTTTCCCCCTTCACTATTCAGGTCCATCATAAAACATTCAACTTGTCTTCCAGTGATTTGGACAAATCTCCATAGCAATGAACAAATATTTCATTTCATCTGTATAAATACAAGGCATGATGTGGATTTTACTCCTTGTAACATGAGTATATCCTGTAACTTTTCCTAACTAGCATCAGGATCTGATTCTATTTCTAAAACACTTGTCCTATATAACATTCTGATGAAATAACGTGTTTTTCAGCACATCTATGAAAGCAAACCTGTATGCCAGTTTTTCCTACCCATAGCTACAACAATATTTATTTAACCAAATTTGCTTAATGGATCCATGCAAATTTAGATTTGCACAAGAGATGGCAGGAGATGGGTTCTTTCCCCCCCCCACCCAATTGTAGACCTTACCTTCTGATGTTGGGGAAATAGGATGAATAGACTAGGGAAAATCTGCACTGCAACCTAAACCAATTCTTCTCATGCCACACCCAGGTATTTCTTAATCCAACTTCAAAAATTCCAGTCTGAATTGCAGTAGGTTGGCATTGAGGCTGGGCTTGTGCTGAGTCTTCATGATGGTTACCACAAGACCTGACTGGTCATTTTCCTGTTTTATGTCCTTCCCATCTATACAGAGAAAGAGAGATGGCTGGATGGCTTTTGTGTAGACTGGTCTACTATTGCCTGTCATTATATTTTGGTGATTGCTCTATCATTACTAGTCCCCATATCTTTACTTCATTTTCTCAGACCTTTGTACACATGGATGCCTTCCTACTCCTTCCCACATTATCTCCTGTAACACCAAAGCAGATCCTCTTTCTCTTTTCTCCATTATTATGGAGAAAATAATGAAATAATTATGAACAGCCATGGTGGTGCAGTGGTTAGAATGNAGTACTTCAGGCTACTTCTGCTGACTGCCTGCTGCCTGCAAATTGACAGTTCGAATCTCACCAGGCTCAAGGTTGACTAAGCCTTCCATCCTTCTGAGGTCGGTAAAATGAGGATCCAGATTGTTGGGGGCAATATGACAACTATGTAAACTGTTTAGAGAGGGCTGTAAAACTCTGTGAAGTGGTATATAGGTCTAAATGCTATTGTTATTATAGCATTCTTGCTCTGCTGATACAGTTCAAAGCAATTAGAAGAAAAGACCGTTCTTTATTCTTTTGTAGGTCTATGTAAAAGGGAATTAGTGATACAAACCCTGTGATTTACAAACTGGTTAGAAAAAAAATTCACACACACCCCAAAATATATGTATTATGAAGTTAAAATATAAACCTTGCATCTTGGGATGTGTTAATAGTATAGCAGCTATTGGAATTTGTCACATTGCACATTTCTATTGTAATATTATTATTAGGGTTCCCTTGTTGTTAAAAGTTATTTTACATAGGTAAACTGCTGAGAGTCTTGTGATTAAAGCAGCACAGATATATACATTACTTGGCTAATTCTGAATCAGATGTCCAAGGCTGCAGGGCTAATAACAATCAGCACAGAGCTGTAAGATGTTCATTTTCATACCTAAGAGATGTCAGAAAACCAGTTTTTTCTTTCTTTCTTTCTTTCTGAAGAGGAACTTATGAGTCTGTCAGAGGAGAAAACCAATAAGTGACATGAAAAGACATGGCAACCCTCCTATTTACCATGCTTGTCACACTTGCCTGACATCCTCATTAAAAGCACTGTGTACCCATCACTGTGCTTTTATTTGGATTAACAAATAATGAGTCCATGGTCTCAAGATTCTGCTTCCACTGTCTCTTTCAAGGGCTGTTCATTTTGATAGAAAAGGAACAACATTAACCAATGAAGCTGGTTTCACAGTCAGTTGGCATTAAGGTGACCCATGCTTAACAAGCATAAAAAGATACTCAACAAATTCAAACAGAATCTCACAATCAGCTTGCTGATTTTCAAGACTATGTCTCTCACGGCTCAATTTAGAAACAGTCAGGAAACAATGCCTCATCTCTTCCAATTTGCTGGATTGGGAGAGAGGAAATCACTTTTTAGATAATCAGATAAATAAAAAAATGTAGCAAATAAATGATCTATGTTTCCCTAATCTGCCATCTTCATTTAAAAAAAAAGACATACATAGTTCTAATACAGAGGGACTTATTTCCAATTGCACCATAAAGCACTTGTTACATCAGTTGAAGAGATGCAAGACCAAACATGAGTTTTTATTACTTAGACAGGAAAGCAAATCCTACCTTACCTCTAAGGAAACTTCTATTGGCTGCTGTGAAAAAAAGGAGTTCTTGGTACTCTTGGTTGTTTCCTTGCAGATATTTCATTGCCTAACATCAACAGTGGAAGAACAACAACAGAAACAATAATATTTATAGTGAATAGTTAACATTTTATAGTTAAAAATTGAGGCATAGTTCAGCACATAAGTCACAAATCAGTTTAGGGTGAAACAAATGAAATTTCTCACCTCAAGCATTTCATACAAAATGCACACATTTATAAAATGCACATAGCTGGAACAAAATCAGTAGAAAAGATGAGTATATTCCTTTGAAAAAAGTTGAACTTAGGTTCATGGGTACAGGTACATAGCTTAGGAAAAGGATGTGCAAAACAATGCTGTTGAACATTTTAAACATAATATGAACTGACAATACAAATACTGATTATTGTTCATATGAACCCAAATCTACTTTTTAAATTAATGCATTGGTGAAAAAGGCGATATGAGCTCAGTTTGCTAATTTTGAAAACACCATGCTTCAGCTTGGACTGAAGACTTAGAGGCTGTCTACTCAAATCAAGTTTGGGATAGCAGATTTTGGATATAATTTTGTTTATGTACAAATTTGTAAATATAACCACATGCACATGCACCCATACAGGAACACCTTGATTTACAACCACAACTGGAACCAGAATCTCTGTTAGATGTAGTCACAGTTAAGCAAGAAGCTCATGTACTGCTTCATTGAACAACTTTATTCCTGACACACCTAGCTGTGGTTGTTAAGCAATCTCCTGTGTCATTAAGCAGATGTAACAAAAGAGATCCCTGATGAAGGATTTCAGCTCCAGATGAAGCTGAAACCATCCTAGAAGGCAGCTCTTTGAGAGCAAAGGGCTGCCTGACAGAGGGTTAAGGCTATGAGGAGCTCAACTTCTCCTGGTAGGCAGCCTTTTGTTCTCAAACTTTCCTGCAGCCCATCGAACAATGAAGATGAAATCCTTCAGGCTGCAGGAATGAAGTTGAAATCCTGAAGAAATCCTCATTCCCTCAGCTTACACCATTTCCTGCTGCCTTTCCCACTAATTTTCTGGGAAGGCTGGCAGAAAAGATTGCAAATGGTGATTACATGATCAGGGATGCATAAATACAAGCCAAACATCCAAAATGTGGCTATGTAGCCATGTCGGGGGCGGGGAGGAACATGACACTTTACAACATGCCTATGAAACTGGTGGCCCACAGGCCAGATGCATCATGCACAGACCATACCCACCCCAGCTCCACAAAGGAAAAAAGTCACAATACATCAAAATACATCACATGACATGATCGAGTTTGACACTTGTGTTTTACAGTGTCTGGAAATACTTTATGGGCCATAAAATACCTTTTTCAAAGCCGTTAAATAAGAAGTCATAAGTCAAGTTCTACCTGTCATAATGAGCAGTCATAAGTCAAGTACACACACATACACACACACACACACACACACTCAGACACAGACAATATTGGTCATCCTCTAGTCTACACCAAAATAGATGCAGCTGACCTTAAAAGCAGGCAAAAGTGATTTTTTTTGGTTTGCTCTTATTAAAACATAAAATAATGTTTAAACATTTACCTAAGAACAAGTGTTTTTTTTTTAAAAAAAAAGTAGGGAAGCCCTTTGTGGACTTTTTGCAAAAAGAAGAAAAAAGTGAAATGATGATTTATGGATTTAATGATTGAAAAAGATGAGAATATAATATAGGTTTGAAGGAAACTCTGGAAGCGATAAGAGGGAAGGAAGATGATGGATTTGTTGATATCTGTTGAAGAGAAGGTCAGAAGTCATTATATTTCATAAGTCTTGTCTTTTCTTCTTCTTTTTCTTTTCTTTTACTTCTTTTTCTAGTCTGGTGACATTTTAAAAGCCTTTCCCTTTTATCTTCACACAATGATAGGTCAGCAGAAATCAACAATGACCAAAACCAAGGACTGAAAAATTGGATCTGGATCTCACCAGGCCTATTTAACAGTCCATGTATTTCAAGTTTTAGATCAGGGTTAAGAAGTTGTGACTTTGTAATATTACTGGAATATAACTTCTATATTTGACCATTGGCTGACGTTATGAAAGTTGCAGCTTAACTCCACCACACCTGAAAGGCTACAGAGTCCTTGTCCTGAATCTCAGGCATATAACTCTCAGAAGTTATGTTAATTTTCTGAAAGCTTATTGAGAAATCTCAAGTCAGCCAATTTCCACATTAACCAAACAAATTGTGATTCTTGCTAGTATGAATGCAGTGGATGTCTGCTATTTTCATAGCAGAAAATAACTTTTCTGTTTCACAACTTTCTGAAACAGCTGAAAGCACACGTAGTATTGATATTCAGAAATAAGATTATTTTGATACAAAATAAAACATCTGGTAACCTATAATAAGTCAGACTGAAGCATTTTAGTTACACATAAAAATAATGCATAGATGCAGAACTAGTTCATTGGGATATTTTTATTAGTCCCACCTTAGACATAAAACCAGCTGGGTAAGTTTGGACCAATCACTCTTTCTCACTCCAATCCAGGTCACTGGGTTGTTGTTGTGGGGAAAATAGGAGGAGAAAGGAGTATTATATAAATTTGCCTTGTTTATAAAAACAATAAAGGTAGTATAAATAAATAATGGTGCATTAAGATGTTTTCACTGATTCATTCTCTGTGATATTGCTTCAATCTTAGGCTTGAACAATTAGAACATTATTCCCAATAGAAGTACATTGATTACTGACCAGTATATGATCCATGCTTATCAATCATGAGAAATTCTATTACTGCATCTACTACAAACTGATTCTTCTTTCAGAGGTGAGAATCCAGGCAGGCAAGTTCAAGCGGATCTAATTCAACTGATGTAGAAATGGTGGGAAACTCATTCTTAATGGAAGCCACTGATCACTCACCTCATTTTTCCCCATCCCTCATGGTCATTGCTGCCATAGATGAAGCTTTCTCTCACAGTGGCTCTGATCCACAATTCAACAATTACCCCTGAACATGTACCTGTGTTTCTCCAAAAAGAAGGCCAGATCTTATTTTCTTTTGACCCCCGAAAAAATGGCTAGGCCTTTTTTTTGGAGAGTTCTAAGTATTGACTCACCTTGCGGTGGAAACCACTGACAGCCCCATCCAGCAGGAGCCTGCTGCTGACCCATTTCTTCTGCAGTTGCTTGCTACCACTCACATGCATCACCCCGGCCTCTGTTTCGCCTTCAGATGCCTGCCAGAAGGCATCTGCATCTGACAATAGAGCTCCGGATTTACTATCTTCTTTAATTGTTATACATCTTTGCATAAAATCTTGATACTATTAAAAAAAGTTTGACCTGATTCAAGTTCTTTATAATATTAAGTAAATATACTTTATTAATTAGGTTTTTTAATCTGGCAGTCAAGTACAGAAAATCAGGAGTCAAGGCAGTTCAAATGAATATATAGGTTTATTGCATGCTAATACTCTCTGTAAGAATCTGAACTATTGATTAAGCAAATTGGCAGTAGTTAAAAGTAAATGGAATTTAAGGTGGGCTGGACTTAGATTTCTTATGGGAGCAAAGGGACTCGAGACTGATGATGTGCTTAATCCACCCTTGGGCTCAGCCTGGTCAACTCCTACATCGGCTAGTGTAATAATATAAGTATATTTTGTTATCTGAAATTCTTTAGTTTACTATTACTCTCTGCCCCATGTTCAGGAATTACATGTGTTCAGGAATTACTACTGTTAGTATTGTTTTGTTTGAGTACAATGAATTTCAAATGACTAGCTTGGCTAACTTTCTTAGATATTAAAAGATAATACTTATGCTGAGCCAGATTATCAGTCTATTTAACCAAAGTTTTGTAATATAGTATCTCTAAATGTTTGAGGCATTGAATTAAATCTTAATAGAAAAGCCAAAAAAATGACTGAAAATATGCTTGGTTCCCTAGTAGAAAGGCATAGATTTTCCACCTTTGTTTTGAAAGGTTGTATTCTATTGCAAACTCATACTCATAAAAATGACCTTAACAACTACAGACTGGCTGTCCATAGGTTATGTTGTGAGAAAAGGGTTTTAACACAGCTCCCTCTCCATTGGAGACCTTTGGCAGTAACCACATACCTTTAGGACTTTTTTTCCTCCTGTGGAACCAAAATAATGCCACTTGACTCTTCTGGGGCTTCATAATTTTCTTTATGCAGGTTATATTCCCCATTTTGTTCTTTGAAGAAATATAATGTAAAGAGTAACACATTTTCATTCATTTGCAAACACAAAGGTTTTCACAAGATCATGAAAAGAAATGTGTAAATTGCCTTCAGGCTAAAGATGAAAATGTTTTAGTGTGTTTGCAATTAAACTGAATAAAATTTGTTTTCCAAGAGCCAATTTCTCTCTGGATTAAATAATACTTCAGATTTTTTTAAGTGATGTGCTGGATGATGTGTTGAATCATTGCAAGCAATTACATGCTATAAATAATGTCTACTATCAGATTTCTCTGGGTAGAAAACAGAGTTGGCAATGGGGCTCCTTTCATCTTTGTTCATCTTTGACAGTAAATGCATGTAAGTGGCCCCAAAAAGTACATAGCAGGTTCCATAAAACACTTATGGAGCCAAATAAAAAAAAGAGTAGACCTTGATTTCCAGCAACATAGGATACTTTCTGATAAGTTCTTTCAATTTAAAAACTATTGGAGGAGTATTGACATACTATGGATGGAGAAACAAAGGAAAATGTGTTTGGAGGGAGGAGGAGGAGGATAGAATTTTGCTTACAGTTAAATTTCGAGATCAAATTGATCATCATGTTCAATAAAAAATCATAAAGAGAATTCTCTTGATACAAGATTTCTCCATCAATTTCAGCTGCTTTCCCCCCACTAATACAGCTCTTCAGCAGTTCTTTCTTCACCACCCCTCTGCAAAGCTTTTCAAAAGGTACAAAGGATTCAGACCCTGACAGAGGCATGACACAAAAAGGAAAGCGGAATACATAAATTGTCTTATGCTCAGGCAATATTTGATTGAAAAATAATAAAAAATCTTACATTTCTTTGATCTAAACGTAAGAATTTAAGCACATGTGTAGTTTTTTTAAGTCAGTGGACGAAAATAAATTATATTACTATAACATCCTGGAAAGAATACAAACAATACTGTACCACTACTTATAAAATTGTCATTTCCCATTAATTAATTTAATAACGTTAGTAACATAATGGGTATACACAATGCTGCTCAACTGTAGTTATTAATTGTCTTCAGGCTGAGACTCCCTAGGAAACATGTTTCTACACATGCTAAAGTTGATCTTGTAATATATATGGGTTTTTAAAGGTACCTAAGATTATGTTCAGTAAGTCCAATACTTATGTTATGAACTTACCATTTTATACTGTATTTATGTGCATTTCATTAGGTGTATGAATGTGACTCTTAAAGCTTTCGATTCTTTTTCCCCTTAAAATCAACATAATGCAAGAATTAGAATGAATTGTTTCCTATGGTTTGAAATACTTGTAAGTATTCAAAATAGAAATATCTTACTTGATTTATTTGGAGACAACCTATATTCTAGTTTTATTTCCTTTATTTATAACTAAATAATTATTATAATCTATTGGGAAAATGCTTTAGATATACAACATGTCAATTAAATATGGCATATGCTAGTTTTGTTTACTAAGCATCATAAATATTTCTGGTCCAGAATAATCCTGATAGCATCAACACCCTTTTCATCCTTAGCCCCTTTAATGGTAAACTATAGTTTTGGCTTTCAGAAATAATGTAGAAGGAGTGAGGTTCCTAAAGTCCTTTAATGTATAAAATGAAAAAGAAGAGTCATATTAACACAAGAGCTAGTTTGACAGATTTTCATTTTTCTGCTACTTTTTTCCTTCAACCACACCCTCAATTCCTTTGTTATCTAATGGCTAACTCACACATTGCATACCCTCTAAATATTTTGTGAGCTAATACCTGTAGCTGCAACCAGTCCTGGTTCTCTGATAACAGAAAAGGGGCATGTATCTTGACTTTCCTATTATTTGATTAAAACATACTGTGTGAGGAAAAAAAACCCTGCATATCCATGGTTTGGAATCTTTGATTTTAGTTAACAAAGGTTAACTAAAGTTAACATGTTTCTTAAGAATGGTTGATGGACAAATTAAATCAGTAAGTGAGGATTACTGCTCACGTCTTCTTCAAATGGACTTCTGGTCAACCACTGTGAGAATCATGATGCTGGATTAATGCAGTGGTCTTTGATCTGATCCAGCAGCTCTCATTTTATGATTAAAACACAAGAATTAGATTAATCTATCTCCCTGAAAATTCATAGCCTGAAAATTCATAGCTAATAAATGGCGCATTATGCTTTTATTTCTAAAATTCACCCAAAGCAGATGAATAGAGGACATTTGCTAAAGGTTCCCTGTCTTCTTATTAGGAGATATGAGAGGTCAGGGAGGTGGATATTCTCAGTGGCTGATTCCTTCCTTGCCTCCATTCTTACATCTTTCCGAAGAACAGTAAAAGCCAGATATTTCCTCCCAGTCCCTGGTGAATTGGCAGCTAGGAAACCTTCTTTATTGCCTGCTGATGAAGACAGCATTAATATTTTGATTATGTTGTACACTGTATTTGATTTTGTATACCACCACTAGAGTGAGTCAAAAAACAAATCAATCAAACAAATAAATAGGGTGACAGCAGCAATTTATACAAGAATTTTCTACAGCTAAAGCTGCTCAAATATTTATACCATAAAATATTTCTAGATTCTCTTGTCCTATTGGGTGAAAGATCCTTTGATATACAACAACCCTAGCAACTTTAATGTAACAAACTTTATATAGGAATACCTTGTGGGGGTAGAATCTACAAAATTCATATAAAGCAGTATGTAGTAGCAAAATTGGTTCTTGCAGCCTGTTTTACTAAATTTGTTTAGTTTTTAACATAATTCCAGATTTATTTTAACTCTACCATTTTTGTTTAGTTATTACAACTAAAATTGCCCATTCTTGTTTAAAAGCTCTAAATCAAGTGGTACTCTCCAGATATTTTGGACTTCTGACTCCAATTATCTGTACCTATTGATGGTACCTGAATAGTAGTTGCAGGTGGGGGTGGTGAGAACAACAGCACAATGTAATGCCTAACCTTTTGTAAATACATTGTGATGTGGCATGCATAAATGAAGGGTTGGGGCTTGTGCCACAATGGAGTAATGTTGCTTCCAATCCTGTGGACACATTTGTTTACAATGTTAAGGAACTGAAAAAGTTGTGGGACCAAAATATCTGGAAATTAGTAGAATGTCTACCACTGCTTTAAATGTTATTTAGTTAGTTATGATTTAACATACAAAAAGAGGAAAGGGGGAAATAAGCAAGAACAAGAATAAAACAGAAAACAGAAAAAGAAACAAAATCATAGTTTTACCTGAAATAAATCATTTGCTTCAGTTTTTCACATTTTATTAAAACTTGACCATCCAGAATAATTTTGATCCATTGCATTTTGCACTGCATTTATAAGGTGCCACTTCAGAAACCCACTAAAAAATAAAACAAAAGCAAAAAAAATGTTTATTAGCAATCCATAGTCATAGATCTAGGGTTGCACTTTCTTTCTGAAACTGAAGAGAAATATTTTTTGCTGCCCACCCATTGCTTGATCAATGCATAATTTTTGATAAAGTGGTAAGTTCCAAATTTTGGTACATTATTCAAGAGTATATTCACCTATTAAAACTATTAAAAGTTGTAGTTTTATATTAATCAGCTTATGGATATTAAACCAAAATAGGGCAATAGTGGATAAGCCCATAATATATTAATAAGTGTCCCCTTGCACATTTTACATTTATAGCATAGTGAGATTGGCAGCCCACTGTTTTTAAACATTCTGAGGGATGTCTAGTAGATCTGAAATAACTTATTTTATGAAACCATTCTTACCTTAAAATCTTAAAAACACATTTCATATTCTTTAACAGTTTAAGGTAGTGATTTCTTAACATGAGATATTCCAGAATTCTTGCAAATGATCAATATCTGCCTTAGCCATAATTCATTCTCTAAAAAATGTAGACTTGGAATCCTCTAAAATACATTCTAATGCTAACAGTAATTTGGAAGGTGGTGTGTGTATGTGTGTGACAATGCCTTTAAGTCCGTTTTTAACTCCTGGTGACTATTTGGATGAGTCCCTGCAAGGTTTCTTTGGTTTTCTTGGCAAGATTTTTCAGAAAGAGTTTGCAATTGCCTTCTTCCTATAGCTCAGAGTGACTGGTCCAAGGTCACCTGACAGGATTAGTGTCCAAGAAAGGACTAGAAGTCATGGTCTCCTGGTTTCTAGCCTTAACCAGTACACCAAGCTGGCTTTCTTAATTTGGGAGTTAGATATTGCTAAATATGAAATCAACTGAAAAGACTGTCTTTTTGTTAATATAAGGAAATCCATTTCCTCTTGCAAATGGTTTAAAAATGTGATTGGCAATAAGCTGATCTATCCCTCCTCTGCATGGCTTAACCTCAGAATATCTGTAGCTTTAGCTCTTCCTATACATATTTTTGTAATACCTGAAACTGAAATCAGAAGTTCAGTAATGCATGGTATCTCTTTTTAAAAGCATAACAGGACTAAATGTCTTGGTACCAGATGATGGAAGTCCTTATAAGTATAGTTAACTCCTCCACCTATTTTAAGATGTACCCATGATGCTAAATATTTCATTCTGTTAAAGTGGTTCACTATTTTTATCTCCAGGAGCTTATGTTTGCTTTAGCCTATTCTTACCGTAAGATTATTTTTAAATTATTAAATATATTGTTTTAATGTGTGTTATGGTTTGTGCAATTCTTCCTTTTATTTAGGTATAAAAATTTAGGTATAAAAATAAACATTGACTATTGGAAAACTGAATCAGCTTTGTAGCACTTCTAAAAGCATAGGTTGTTTATGAAGATCCTTAAATGGTCAAACCCATGCCCTTAATCTATTTATATACTTTATTCACTCTTCTAATGGCTTTGTTGAAAGGTGATCAGTAGATGAATTTTAATAACATTTATTTGCAAATGTGGCTACTAGGAAAAATAATTATATATAAAATTTATGTTATGCTTTTTCTTCTCAATCTTGTACTAATACCCTTCTAAAATAAAATAGACAAATGATATTGGAATATATTTCATTTGGAAAATGTTTTTTAAAGGAAAGTTTCCATTTCTGTCTCAAAGTTCAGCAGCATGAGCAATATAGTGACATTGAAATAGTTCCCCCTTTTATTTAGAAATTAATCTTACTTTGCAAATAAAAGCAACATGCTATTCCCATCAGTGATGACCTAAAAATGATGCAGCAAATGGAATTCTGTAGCTACATTTATAATGCAATCAGGCATATTTTTGTGACACTTGCTTGTTGCTGAGAAGGGCAAAAATGTGTCTACAGGGGGAGAATAATGCTGTATAAGCATTACCGCTGCCTTTGTCAAAGTGGATTGAGAAAGACCAAAGTTCCATAAAACATTAAGTGTGCATGTATCGATCAGTTCATTTCAAGTCTGTTTTACCAATCCAAAGACTCTGTGCACTCTGATACACATAAGGCTATTTCACCAGGAATTTCACCCATTCACCAGTTGTGATCGCCCTTAAATGAAATGGCACATCTGTGAAAGCTCTGAAGCTTCTTGTGCACATTTTACAGCATAATCCACAAGGAAGTATAAGACAGTAAATACAGGATTAACAACAGATGTTACTGTACAGGACAAATGTCTTTTCCAGAAAAAGTAGTAGGCTACAATTAATGTACACTTTATAGTGCTTAGATTTTGTAAGTGTACACATTTTGTACCTGATCTTGCTATAAGCCCCTTGGAGGACCTTTTAAAGTCCCAAAGGAACTTTTTTTCTTTTCAAATAAAGAAATAAGACTCACTGAATTATAGCTTTAGAACTGCAGGTTTGATTACTTATTCCAGTTTTTAATGGTTTTTATCACTGATGGGAGCTTTGTTGAAAATTGTAGCTGAGGCAAAGTAACTGCATGAAGAAGATATACAGATAAATAACTGCTGATACTTAAAAATCTGAAAATGGTAATACAGTAAAACCAAGGATGATTCACAATATAATTGCACTTTACTTGATTTGGCATTTCATTATTACTCAACACTTGCTAACTGTGAAGGGGCTGAATGCATAATAAGGCAATGCTAGTCTATTTCATGTGCAAGTAATAGCAAATTCACTCTTGCAAATAGTCAATTATCACACATACTTATTCATGAGAAATGGCATATGGTCAGCAAGTCTAATTGTAGGGCATTTTATATAGGAAGTGTGTACTATAAACTCTTCCCTCTTTTATCCTAGTTCCAGATTCTATATTGCCTTAGACCAGATTCTGAATGTTGCAGGCAGGAGATACCCTTGAGGCACGGCATTCATCTGGGACCTTATTTATTATTTATTTATTATTAAAACACATTTTAAAATGCAGATGTACAGAAATGATTACCTGGCTTTCATTTATAGGTCTAAGATGAAATTTTTCCTTTCTGCAAACTGAAGAATTATGTAACTGGAACTAGAAAACAAATGCAATCATAGCTTTTTGAGTCATTACTTATTTATGTGATGGTAATTCTAGACTGTCCTCATATGAATGATACTAGGTGGCACAAATCAGCAATATCAATAATGAATACCTCTATGCATTAAATCACACAACCTTAATATAGTTATTAGATTAAAAACAATCACAAACTGTGAAAAACATATATGCCTTGGTAGCACTTGAGAACTTAAAGGCCTATGGAAATCAAATTATTTCAAGGGCCTTCTTGACTGAAAGAAAGATTGGGATAATCACACCCCAGGAAACAATGTGTTCCACAAATCATTTTCTTTCAAAGAGGATTTACTCCTGGTCATAGTTTCTTTGACATTCCCTTGTGGAGGAACCAAAAGAAGGCCCTTAATTAATGCCCAGCAAGGCATTTCCTGATGTTTTCTAGTACTATACCTCAGAAGGATTTGTAGCACTTTGAAGCCCATTATCAGATAGTGCAACAATCACAATATTAGTTTTGTTCTACGGTAATGAATTTTCCCAACTAGTACCAGCTACAGGTAGTTTTCAAATGCAGCTTTATAGAAAGCATGTTTGACAGTTCAATTGTAAAGTCATCAGGGCATGAGTAACTGTCCCATAGAGCATATAAAGCAACAAAAAGCTGATCAAGGTCCCCTTTGTCTAGCAGAAACTCTGAGGCCAGGAGGAGCTTCTTCTGGATGACTAAAAGCCCATTTTGATATAGGGTAATAGAACCAGTAGATGATCCTGATGTTTCCAGATATACCAAAACTATCTTGCTCTGTTACAAATCAAGGTTGTTTCTTCCCATCCAGACTCTAACAGTCACCAAATAGTATTTCCAGCTTGGCCTGAGGTAGCAAGATAATGTTGAATATCATCAGCATGATATCTCATCCCAAACATTGAATGTCTTCCAGCAATTTCATATAGATAAGGCACCCAAGGGCTTTACTGATGTTTCTCCATTACTACATGATGGAATAATCTATGGTAAGATGCTGCTTCCAATTCTCAACCCTTGTAGGAAGCCCAAGAATATACCATGCTTGATGGCACTGCACGCTGCTGAGATTAACATACTTTTCATCATTCAGATGCTGATAAAGATAATCTCTTCTTTATTTATTTATTTTACAGGCCTTATAAACCACTCCTGCTCTAAATAGTTTACAATCCCCCTTCCATAAATCAGCTCAAAATAAAACCAACTATGGTCAACAAATCAGAATTATATTAAAGTATATGATCCCAGAAAATAATTTCAATCCCCCCTACCCACTCACTCCCATTTAAAACTAGAACCACCATGGGTGTTTCCATTTTATGACTATGCTGAACTCTGACTGAGAAGGTCCCAAAAATTAATTTCTCTTAATGACCATCTGCCATTAAATTCTTACTACCTTCTCAACAACCCTTCTTTTGAATTGAAAGCTAGAGACTAGTCAAGGTAGGACAAATTATCAAGTATGATGGTTTCTTTGTCATATAATTCATATAACTTCATATAATTTTATTGAGAAATTTTAAAGATGATAAAACTCTAATAAGAACTAATGTGAAGAAAGAAAGAAAAAAAGAAAGAATACAAAAAAAGTGAAAAAAAATAAAACAAAATAAAATGGAGTCGCTTCCAATTTCTTTACATGAATNTCCAATTTCTTTACATGAATTATAAGTATAGATGCAATTATCTCTTCCTTTATAGTTACAGAAAAAAACCCCTCTCTTTATTATCTTTTTTTAAATCATAAAAACTATAAATCATAAGTATCTTTTTTGTTTCATGCAAAAGGAGCTTCCAGGCAGCAATAAATGTACATAATGTTTCTCATCAACATAAAAATTTAGCCATCTAAAATATGGGTTATTTAAGGTGGCTTTTTAACATAACAGTCAAACGATAGCATCATCCCCAAAATGCTCAGAAAATATAAATAAATAAATAAATAAATAAGCAATAAATAAATATGCTCCTGATTCCTGCATTGTCGTATGCAAATTTTTCCACTTTATTTATTTTAACTCCTTCAATATATTTAATTCATGAAAACAGTGAAAGGAATGTATCTCATTTCCTTACTGTTTGCATCTTTATGCAGTTTTCCCAATATATAATTTTCTACTTTATAACTTTCCAAGTTACAGATATTTTGGGTTGCACTCATTTCCCAGTTATGCTGTTTTCCAAAATATGTTAGTATTTAATGCAATATTTAAAAATGAACCCTAGTGAACTCTTATAAGCAAATTGTAATTAATATCATGTGTAGTGTGATCATTGATATAATTGTCATGTTTTTTTAAAAAAAAATGTCAGCAGCATTACCCAGAATCAAACTGTCACAGGTATAATTACATGCATAACTAATGGGATTTGGGAAGTTATACAACTTTTCAGAGCTACATCTGTGAAATTGTTCATCATATCAACAGTGACTCAAGTGACTCATCGCAATGGCTCAGTCATTCTGAAGTCTTAGTAAAGGCTAGGCTTGGTAAATATGCTGTACATATTTTAGTTAAATTAAATTCAGTAGAAGAGTAGAATCACTTGTCCATTAAGTTTCCATAACCTTTAGCTGTAGCTAATAGGTCTGTATGAATATTCATTTCAGATTTGATTCAAAGATGATTCAGTTGGATCTCCAAATCAAATCAGCACTCCAAACCTAATAATAAAGACTATTCAGATTGTCAAATCAATTTGCATCCTTCCAAATTAATCTAGACAGCTTGGGCAGTAAACTGTGCAGGTGCAGGAACAGCTTTTTACCAACTGATTCAAAATTCAAATCAAATAGTCCCCAAAATCAAATGTTCAGATTGAGTCAGATTAATTTTTGGATGTGCAAAGCTTCTTTGCCCATTACAAAGATTATTTTGGGGTAATTTAATAACATTACCCAATATTTAATGCAAAAAACTCAACCAAAAGTTAATTATTTTTAATTTCATTTGATTTTAGATAGAAAAAGGTGAATCCTTCAATTTCAGTCATAGACATTAATGAGACAATCCTTTTTTGAATATAAATCAGCTTATACCATTATAATTTAACTCCAATTTTGGCATCATTAGACTCTTGGTTACATTTTTAATACTAAATACTAAATGAATTTATGAAATTGTAGAGGTCTTCTTTTTAGCTATATTCGTTTGTATTCAGAACTCAATGGCCCGTTCCTAATAGATGCTCAAGTTATTACACTCTGTTGAAGATATAATTTGATCCACACAGGAAGAACACAAATTCTAACATTCTTTGTGTAAACCTACGTGCCTTTGGTGACTAAAATTAATGATGGGTGAGCTCCCCATGGTTCAAATCAGATTAGCCTGGAAATAAACTCATATATTTGCAAACAGAGGAGGAGGAGGAGGAGGAGGAGGNGGAGGAGGAGGAGGAGGAGGAAAGGGAAAGGGAAAGGGAAAGGGAANGGGAAAGGGAAAGGGAAAGGGAAAGAAAGAGAGCAAGAACAAAAGTTTGGCTTGTTTCTTTGCCAATTTCTTAATCAAAGTAAGAATTGATAATCTCTCTTCTATCACCAAATTGCCTACCTAACATGCTCACTAATTTTTTCTATTTCACATGCTCACTAATCACACCTTCAAAAATGGGAAACATAGGATCTCAACTACCTGTCTGGCTGATTAGTAGTAGTTATAATAGTAATAGTGTTATTTAACATGCGGCTACAACTAAAAGTATAAATGAAATTTCTCATCTCTGGCCTAAAGTGATACAGAACATTCTGCACGATCAGGATTTCACCTCATCATTCCCATTTCATTTGTGTGTATGTGTGTGTGTATTAATACATGTATCGTATGTCTATAGTATATATTAAAATGGTTATTACTAGGGTATATTTCTGTTCTTATAATATACGTTTGCTGTTATTACATTTATAAAAATTTCTCTGATATATCTCAAAGACTTTAATAAGTTTTAAAAGCAAATTGGAGTCTACTAACATCCACAGCACTTTATTCCATTGTTGAAAATTTATTGCTATTAGGAAATTATTCCTGGTATCGATTGACAAGAGCTTCCTTGTAATTTGAAAATGTTGCTTCTTAACTTACCTTCCGTAACCACACTAAAGAATACCCATCTTGTACATAATGGCTTTTTAGTTTCTTAAACAATGATCATGTTTCCCTGCAGCCTCATTTTCTCTAGGCTAAACATACCCAATGCCTCCAATGATTTCTCTCTTTTTTCCCCCTTTTGGGACTTTATTATTTTGGTTTATTTTGTCTAGACATACTTCATTGTTCAATGTACCTTGTAAAAGATGGTGTTTAGAACTGTATGCAATATTCTAGGTTAAATCTGACCAATTTAATTAATTACTAACAGGTCTGGTTTTCTAACTGACTATTCTTTATTGCTTTGCTATATGATGTTTTGTTCCAAAGGAAAATTTGAACATTCAGATTGATTTGTAGATGCAACCATGATCTTCAATCAATCAGAATAGAGCTGGAAGGGACCTTGAATATCCTATACCATTTCAGTAAATGGCTGTCCAGGCTCTTCTTAAAATCCTCCAGTGTTGGAGCACCCACAACTTCTGAAGGCAAGCTGTTCCATCTTCAAGGTAAATTCATTAAGATACCTTTTGCTCTGCAGAATTTGTAATGAGGGTGGACATTTTATCTTACAGTATTTAGTGAGCAGCATGCAAACAGTCTCAATGAAGTATCTATGATAAGAATGTGGATGTGTAAAGTTCTCAGCAGAAACATTCACAGATATCCAAACTTAAATGCTCTTTGCTTAAGACAATTTTTGTTGCTGCTACAGAAAAAAAGACAATCTTTTTATATGACTATATAATCATTAGAGACTTTTTTAAATGTAAGAGGCAGGAGCTGCTACAACACCTACCTAGGCAAAGGTTGTTTCTGACATCTGTAGCAGGCTTGGAAAGAAAGGTGATAAGACGATGCAATAGGAGGTCAGTTTCCAGCTTTTCACCTTTAATAATAGCAAGTTTTATTAAGCCTCTGGGGGTTTGGCAACAAGAATAATACTTGTGAATCTGAATCATGAACCTCTCCCACTAAATAAATGAAAGTCTGCAAGTTCAGGTAATCAGAAAACTTTATAAAAAAAAAAAGCCCTGGTGTGTGTGGGTGTATATGTGAGAAAGAGAGAGAGAACGCATCACAAATTCTGGCATTCTGATAATGATCCCTTGAAATGAAGTTTTTTCATTCACTTTCCTGCAGAATCATGTCACTGAACAGGGCAGAATACGTTATAGGCTACATTTTGTTCAGCATAAGACATGAATTTTGATAATGTCTTATATAAAACAAGAAACCAGCTGACATTCACATCTTATTGTATCTATTGCATTCAATTGATATGTCCTTCATTTATTATTTAACAATATCTGTTGATCACTCTGGTACCTGGAGACTGGGCTGTTTAGAAGTCAAAAACAAGACGAAAGCAGTAACAAAATACAGAAATAAATTGATCTAATAATAATAACTTATTACATTTATATGCTGCCCAGCTCCAGTAGCACTAAGTATATAGTGGATAGAACCACTATAAGTGGACAGAACTAGTATCAGAACTTAACAGAACCAAAAGCATGGTGGAAAAGGTCTAAGTGCTTTGTGGAATATTAGAAGGAAAGGGGGGATAAGTGAATGTTTAGGGCATTAGGGATTTTAAACATATTTTCTTTAAGACATTCATATTAGATGGGCAAGTTTAGCAAGATGGTACCTAATATATCTTAGGTGCTACACCATGCAGGGTGATAGCAGTATGTTGGAAAGCGAATAGGCTGTTTATGTAGGTGCCCTACATAATTCCAGGAGGAATTCCTAATCCTAATGTCAAGACACAAGCAAATAAGAGCAACTTTGTGTTTCTGTGTTTCTGTATCTATGTGTGTTCATCTAGTGCCCACTCCTGTGGACATTTTGCCTCACCAATCCTTCCCAAGAAGAGTCTGGGTAAAATATGTAGCTTTAGTAAGCTTGGAGAATCATTGATACTTTTCCATGCAAATTTGAATGGGGACTTAAACATGAATACTTAGTTGTTTCCACTTTGGTTTTTGTATACCATCCAGGAGTGAGACAAGGCTGTATACTCTCTCCATATATATTCAATAAATATGCTGAATATATATTGAGGGAAGCTGAATTGGAAGAAGATGAGAATTGTTTTAAAACTGGAAGAATGCACATCAATAACTTTCCTATGCTGAAGACACTATTCTGATACCTAAAAATGTAAAGGATCTTCAAACTCTAGCAAACAAAAGTCAAAGAGCTCATTGAAAAAAAAGAGACTAAATTTTAATATCATGAAGACCAAACTGAATACAACAGATTACAAAATTACCAACCTTAAGGATGACAATAGAGATACTAAAATTGTGGAAAAAATCTGTCTTTTGGGATTAGCTATCAACAATAAGGATTCAGCTGTCAAGAAATATGTACAGACTAATACTTGATATAGTAGAAATTAAGCCCACAGAAAAGGTATTTAGATACCTTGATGTATTTATACCTACAAAGATAAGTAACTGTCTATGAAAGACCTGCTCTGCAGTTATGGAAGTGGTTTGCATTTATCCTGAATAAATCACAGTCCCAAGTCAACTGTCCCCTTTTTTATTCAGATTCCTTGCCAAGAAGAATTATCAAGAGATAGATCTATGTATTTGTTTTCCTCACAGATATTGTTGCTTTTAACAAGCTATATCTTTAGGACCACAAGGGAGAATGTATTGAGTAATTGGAAATGAAGACAACTTGCTCAGTTACATGAATAGAATTTGCTGTTGAGGCACCCACTAGAAAAGTATCCAACTCTAATATTAATTTCATTTTATAAAACCAGCATTGATGTCAATGACATTGTGACATACCACATTCCAGTTGTTAAAATGTAATTCACTAGACTGCATTTGTAAAACACAATCTGACAAGATTCTGCCTTGTTATTATTTATTGTGTTTCTAAAAATTCAATCCTGTGTATTTTACCCCTAGTTGTACTATTCCATGTAGATCCAAAGATTAGCCAAGGAATTTGCATTTCTTGGCTAAATTGGCAGAAAATATTTTAATGCACATTATTTTGTGTATAATATTTCTCATGTAGTTACTTAATATCAGTTGGTAATTAAATGGCATCCCCATCCAAGGTTCATCTACATGCTTCCCTTTCCTCAAATTTTGCTTGCAGAATCAATAGTTATGAATATACAAAAGGGCCCATACTGAATAAGTATCCATGACATCAGAATGTCCCAGGTGCCTGAACTTCCGGTTTTGAGCCTCCCCAAAGANGTTTTGAGCCTCCCCAAAGATGGACCACTGCCGCGATTGTGCGCGGCTTTGGTTCGTGCTTCAGTGTCGGAGAGCCCCGATCTTTTAGATTTGGGGCAGAAGCTGCTTTGTAGGGGTGGCGGCGGAAGGGGAGACCATCAGTCAGGTAGAGGGGAGTTGCAAATCCCCTCTCTGGCTTGGCAAAGCTCCCTCCCAAAGATGCCTGAAGCGGTGGTCTAAAAATGGCCATCCTGAAGGGGAAGATTTAACTGGAATAAG
>AZIM01002860.1:5522-23758 GCA_000516915.1 Ophiophagus hannah | reverse complement strand
AGCCACACCCACAAATTAGGCCACTCCCACAGAAACAGTTGTTAAGAAATTTGAATCCCACCCTGGGCACATTCATAACTGGTGCAGTGCTACATTGTGCACTAGCTGCAGTTTCTAATTGCTCTCCTAGTGCTTCCCCATGTAGAGAAAATTGCAGTAATCCACCCAGAAGATGACTAAAACATGAGTGACTGTGTTATCGCCTGGTCTTGGAAAGGGTGCAACTAGTGCACAAGACAAAGTTGTACAATAGATTCCTAAGCACACTTGCCACCTACTATTTGAAGAGGAACTGAAAGTTCAGAAGAACCCTCTAATTACAAGAGATGGAAATCCTTCAATCCAGGCAGCCCTAAAAAAGCACCTACTTGAGCATCTAGACTTCACAGCCTCCAGACATCAAGTCAAAGCCTCCACTGCACTGCATGATTGGGCAATGTTGAAGAACAAGGCTGGATATCATCACTATACTGAAGGTTTCTCACCTCATACAACCAGGTGACTTCATCCAGAAATTTCAAGTCAATTTGAAATTTCAGGAATTGGGAGAGCACCCAACAAAGCAGAGACAGATTTTTCTTTCACTCATCCACCCATCCACCCAAATGCATACACACACACACACACTCACAAACCCATCGACACCAAGCAGAACTGACTCCAGAGTAACAGAACAATCACCATACACTGTGGCCCCCATTCCTAAATTCTGAAACTAGGCCAGAAGGATAACACAAATAATTGTATCAAAGGCTGCTAAAAGTCAAAGAGAGCAAGGATGGATGCACCTTCCCCTTTCCACTCATGTCATCCACAAACATGATCATTGTGGTTTTGAACCTGTATCTAAGTCTAAAATATGATTGAAACAGGTCACTAGTGTTCTCTAAAGCTGCAGTGCAATCGTTTTCATCAAACTTTTCGGAAAAGGAAGGATGGATATAGAAGAAAATGGACTAGTGTGGCCATGTCCAGCAATGGTTCATTGGATAGATGATTTAACTACCTGTTATCTCAAGAAATACTCTATCACATATAAATTTCTATTTACAGAAATATATTTTGGGGTTTGATCACATATATACTTAAATGCTAATTTTGGACATATTTCTGTAGACTTTGAGGGGGTTTTCCAGATCTTTACATAGTATATTTTTCTCTTCTTTATAATAACTAGTCTGTATTCCAGCTTGATAAATACCATTAAAACAGATTAGATAGCTAAGCAAACTTCAGTTTTCCTACCTTTAAATTATTAAGTCTCAGTGACAGCTATTTTATGTAATTATTGACAGACCAGAATCGGGCATCAGGTAGTATAACATAAATACTAAGGACATCATTTCATGCCTCTTGAAAAAGGCAGAAATATATTAGTAACTCTCTGCCACATTGACCATTTGTCAGAAAAGCAATCTAATTTAGCCATGATCTTGGTTATAATGCATGCTTTCAAAGGTCGACTACAAAATGAGATTTCTCCAGAAATTGAGCATTTAAGTAATGGCCTTAACACCTCAGCAACTTCATTCTACTGAATCAAAATTATGTTGATGAAAAAAGGAATCTGTAAACTTCCACTTATTTTTATTAAAAAAAAAACCTCATAGCATTCTTCACTATTGACCATGGTGGCTGTGAGTGATGGTTTAGTAAGATTTGGAGGATTATAGACTTGTCAGTATCTGTGCCACAATGCCCTTAATCCCGGGAAGATAAAACTAATTCTGAATTCTATAATTAAGAATGTGATAGTTCTAAATAAGCAAGTCCATTAAAATGGGGCATATAAAGGCAATCACAGGTTGATGAGAAAAGATAAGAACATAGGAATGAAAAGATAAGAACATAAGAGCAGCCTCACTGGTAATCTTAGTCCAACATGTTCTCTCAGACATGTTCACCTAGGTGCCTTTGGCATGCTTGCTGTAGGAGACAGACTGTTGTTATTTTTTCTAAACAGCTCATATGGAGGCATGAAATCCTCATTCTGGAGGTAAAATAAATCTGCATTGGATAAATTCTCTACTAAAAACTAATCCAATTTTTTTTAAAAAATCTTCCAAGTTTGAGATTAATATTTTCAAAGAGAAAATAATTTTGTCTCATTCCACTTTCTCCATGCCATTTTATATGACTTATGAGAATTGGGTCTGGGCACCCTCACTGAATCATACGACACCTCTTATATGCTCCTGTGACCTCCAGACACCCTTCCTAATTCATGCTCCCCACGCCTTACTCAATTTGCATGGCACCTCTTGCATATGCCTGTTACACTCTTCTCAGACTATGCAACCCACCCATGTGTCCTCTCTGACTCATGCTTTCCCACATACCCCCATATCTTGCTCACCCCAAGTTCATGCAGCATTTTTTGCACACACCCACATTTTCTTCCCATCCCATACAGCCACTCCCTCTCACCCCCACATATCCTTTCTGACAAGCATCCTTGTTCACCTTCTCTTTCTTTCCCCCACCTAGGAGCATTCACTAAACTTCCTGCTGGCTTCCCCATTGACTTTCTCTATGCAAAATATCCACAAACAAAATAAATGAGGAAGTCAGCAGGAGATGAAGGGAGGGAGGGAGGGGAGAAGGAAGGAAGGACAGAAGGAAGGATTGATTTTTGACATTTCCTATCAATTTCCCACAAGGAAACTCAATGGGGAAACCAGCAGGATGTCAGTTGCTCCTGCTCCTACTATTTTAGCCCAATGTTGCAACATGCTGCAATCCTTTTGAATTGTGATTTTGTCACCCTACTTGGTATTATCTGCAAAATTGTGATTTATTAGGATTGTTCTACATCCACAACATTCCAGAAATAAGATTAATTATTTCTGATAAGATTAATATTATTTAGTTGTTAAAAATTGTTCTTGAGAAACTGGCTCTTGATAGTGGTAGCATTTTTTCCTAAATTCTCAGAAACACAGTGCTTGAAAATGTGTCCTTGCACCTTACCAAACACAGAAATAAACATACTGCTTTGTTCTTCATTTATTTTCTTCCTTTTCTTTGACTCCTGGAATGATGTTCTTCTGACATATGTGTGTCATATATGTATACATACATACACGTACACTTAAAACACATTTGGTGTCTAAATTATTGTCATTGTTTACAGAATATGGCCAACAAAATTAATAAAAGATAAAAGAAACAATTTCTACATAATGTGCTGGTGCACTGTGTTTCACTGATTCTCCTTCTATGTCACTCTTCTGCTACCCTCTCTTGCTTTAGCCTTCTCCAACTCACTCTGCTACAGTCTGTGATGCTCAGAATTGAATTTAAACTACTCAAACTTCCCCCCATTTCCTTCTGCCTTAACTTGCTATATTTTCTATTTTCTATTGAAGCCTTATTTAAATAGGATTTAGACCAATGTTTCCCAGTCTTGGCAATTTCTAGATGTGTGGATGAACTCCCCAAAATTCTCAGCCAGTATGAACATTCCTGAGAATTGTGTTAAGTTTAAGTCTACATATCTGGAAGTTACCAGACTGGGAAACAGTGGTTTAAACTGCAAATCAATTACTGATGAAATAAAATTGAAGTTCCCAATAGTTCCCAATTCTATTTATTCTTCAAATCAGGAAAGAAAAATACACTACTTCCAAAAAGGGGTTCCTGATCAATAGGTACAGATAAATTAATAATTCAAAATAAACCAAGTGTGATAATGATAATTATGACACCTTTTGGCAATGTTATCTGCAGGAATCATCTCTAAAATGATTGGGTACATATTTATTAAGTGATGAAACCATAACAGACATTTTGGTGCCATTACACTCTTTAAGACAGGATTATCTTGGAATAAACCATATTATTCAACAGAAGAAAGATAATTGCTGAAATTTTTCTTAATTGGATTGTGTCCTGTGTAGGTCACACTGAAAGACAAAAGAATGTCTACATTTTTATAATGATATATTTCTGTAACAGTTTTGCAGTGTCCTTCCTCTGTTAATTAAATATTTCCAGTAAGTGGGCTATATAAAACCGTATATCACCTTTTTTTTTCTCCCTAGGGTACAAAGCTCTTTTTAATATGTATCACTATAGAAACTAGAAATATTTGTACATTCCTCAGTTAGCAGCTTATCATTTGACAAAGTTAACAAGTCATACACTACAGGAATTGGGAACTGAAATGTCTCTATGTCAAGTATGTGACTTCTCTATTTTTGCTTCCCAGAGCCCAAGAGCAGGTTTCACAAGATTCATAGACTTGACCTGCTCTGTCAGAGACATTTGTTGCCAAGAGCTATGGCATTATAAAAATGTTGTACAAAATAAGTTGACTCTGTTCCCTGAGACCTGTGGTCACACACAGTGATTAAACCATTTGGCCGCCAAACCATAAGGAACCTCTTAGATTTTGTCAGCTGAAAAACCTTCCATCCAATATGAAAGAAAAACCGAGAAAAGGAAAAGTTTTCAGTGAGATGCTTGATTGTTTTTATTTATTTTATTTTTTATGAAAAAGAAAGATCCCTTTGACAAATTGTCAACAACAATATAAACAGAAGCCTGTGCCTGTGGGATTTTAATCTGTGGAAATCTTGCCTTTACAGCTCTCAGTTATAGCTGAAAAATGTGCAATGAAGTTAATTAATTGCATTAAATTGTATTAAAATGAAATAACTGGGTGCAATACCTCTAGCTGTCAAGGTGCAAACAGTATAGGAGAATATTTTTCTCCTCTTCTTATAAAATGAGCTTTAAGTCCTCGAATATTTGCTGATTTTAAATTCATTCAGTTGAAATAAATGGCAGTAACGTGTTTGATTGGGTTGACATATTTTTTAAAATGGGCAGTTAAAAAGCTATTTCCATTATTTTTGGCTATAGTTTGTCCTTACAGAGGAACATACTCCACTGACTAGTGCAGCTTAAAGTGAACTATGGTTAACTATGCATTTACATTATGATGAAAAAAAGAGACTTAGTTTTGCTATCTAACATAACAAATATAGAGATTTTATTTTTGTATCCCCTTCCAAAAAAACCCTGTTGTATAGTCTTAAAACACTGTATGCTAATGTTAAATCTGCCTGAATCAGTGATATTAAAGAATATGAAAGAATATAATCAGTAAGAGAAGCAGGCATAAACTCTGGTGCTAATAGTTAAGAGAATTTTTATCAGAGAAATGCATTAACAATTTATTTATCATACTAGCAGAGTTTTTCAAATAAATTGCTGAGAGTTATTAAACTGCATCATGTAAGATCATTGTACTAACTGTAGACAGATTGTTCTTCCATTCCATTAAAATATAATTATTTACTATTGTCAAATGCTTTTAACTTATTGGATTCTGGGGCTGTTGTTCTCCACCCAGTTTTCACATGGATTGGAGGTATGTATGAACATTATAAACAAGCAAAGGAAGAAATAAAGTTGTATACTAGAGTTTCAAAGGTGCTTTTTCGAAAAGGCAGCTGGACTGTCTTTTCCTTGAGGAAGAAGAACAAAAAGTTTCATTTTGCATCCAAAATGTTTTGTTCTTCTTCCTCAAAGAAAAAACAGTCCAGTTACTTTTAGGAATTAAAAAACCTGGATAATTTTTTTTATGACCTGGATGATTGAGAATCTCCACAGACATTTTGCATACTAGAGCTGTAAAAAACTTTTTCAGAAAGTCATTTCGCTTAGATAAATTTCAATGTTTACCCTCAAAGCACAGTGACAAAACCAAATGCTTTCCTATTTTTAAAAGTCAGGGAGTGGTGGAAGATCTGCTTAGTTTTATCCAATAAGTGTGACTTCTGGACAAGTAGATAGGTTTCAGTTGATGATCAGCAGACATTATTATGGCAGACTGACTCATCTCCACACAACTCTAGAGCTTGCTGCCATACCAAACTTCAATTTATTGTTATATTTCTGAACTAGTCCAGGGTGTCTCTAGCAAACTGCAATCATGTCAGAATGACAGGTTAATATAGATAAGTGTGTGATGAAAACAATAAATGTAATCAATATTTACGTTACTGAACTTAATTCAGAAGTCTTGTGCTCTAGAAATGCATGACTATAAATGGACACATGAAGCTCGGGCATTCATTCTAAATAGGGTGATGCAAAGCTTTCATTTTGATAAAGCTTTTATCAAATTATCTCTGCAATATAGATCCACAACTGCAAAGTGCTGCATAACCTTTGAAGCATTTCATGAATTGAATGGCTTTTCTAGGGTATTGTACGATGTGGAAGTTTCACATCTATCTACTGAGAATGTAGAAAGGACTTAGCAGTGAGTTAGGTTCTTTGATACTGATGTGTCCAGCTGGCCAATGAGATTTATTATCTATCAAAGCTCTTGTATGGTTCTACTTTCTTCTCTTGGCTCTCAGTTCTCAGCCACAGGCCTTGATCTCTCTCTCTCTCTCTCTCAACAGAATGATGTATTTATTGTTGATATAGCCAACACAATTAAGAGCTCAACTCAGCTCTCAGCACTTTGAATATATGCCCAAGGGAGAAGGCATTTTTGTGTCAGACCGTACTGTTCAATTCTGCTTGAAGGGAGGAGGTTTAAATCACCTGAAAATTAGTACTTTTGTGCCTAGCTACAATAGGTGCTGGCCTAAATAGTTGTTGTTAGGGATAAGGAATGGCAAGACTACAAATGTCACCTATTCTCTGAAATCTCAAAAAAGTAAGTGGGAAGGAAGAACATAACTATTAAATGAGTTTTGAAAGTTTTAAAACTTGGCATAGAGTCCTTTGCTGCCGTTGTGTAATACAATGTAGTCTCTTCTAGACAATTTGAAGATTGCTGTGCTGCTTTTCTCTCATACCTGCTATCTCTGCATTAAAAGACATGCAGGGGAATATTTCCAAAGTGTATTAAGGCAAATGCTTGAAGATATCCAGGTTAAATTAGCCAGGATTAATGTTCCCTAAAAAGAAGCTGCCATCTGTGCTATCTTCATCCCATTTTGATGAAAAATAAAGCACTGCAGGTGTTTCAGTGCTTCCTCATTTTAGCTCTTGAGTGAATCTTTTTTTAATTGAAACTTGAATCAAACCAGTTTGCTCTTAATTCTGAAATTAGAACAACAAGATATTGATTCTCCACTTTAAATCAAATAAGGAGTTGATCTAAGGTCCTGAATTTAATGTCTGAATGAAGACTAAAACTGGATACCTGGGAATGGAAACCTTGGAAATTATATGAAAAACACTGCTGTGAAGCCATAGCCAAAAATCAGTTTAGGAAAAATTTAGAAAAAGCACTTATAATGATATAGAGTGAAGTGGATCAAGACAGTAGAATTTATATTGCATCTGACTATTTATTTCTGGTCGTGCTTCATAATATTTGCTTATATTAGCTTTCATTGGACTAATTTCACTCTCTTTCTACTTAGTGTGTGTGTGTGTGTGTGTATCATCAACATTTTAGCCATTGTCTGTCCACTGCAGAATGAATGCCTCTCTGCATATTTCCAACCAATATGGTCCTGAGGTTTCTTTTGCTAATTGGGCCTGCAATACTTGCTGATGTATTATCCATTTATATTTACACACACATACTTATGCATATACTTACACACACATACACACACATACATATATATGTATGTATGCAGTCATGCAATTTTGAGCTTAACAACTTTAAGCAGAGCAGAGAAAAAGAGTAAGAAAAGATAAATAGCAATAGCACTTAGACTTCTATACCGCTTTACAGTGCTTTACAGCCCACTCTAAGTGATTTACAGAATCAACATAGTGCCCCCAATAATTTGGGCCCACATTTTACTGACCATGGAAGGATGGAAGGTCGAGTCAACCTTGAGCCTGGAGATTTGAACTGCCAAAGTACAGGCAGCCAGCAGGCAGCAGAAGTAGCCTGCAGTACTGCATGATAACCACTGTGCCACCACGGCTCAAAAAAGCAAAAAGAAAGTTCTACCATACTATCTCTCCATACTATCCTTCTAACCTTGCAAATTATCCTTGTTTGTACCATGTTCCTATACCTGATTCATATACTGCCCTTTATTCTTTGATCTTAATTTTTTTTCTTAACAGTCTCATCCAATTTTCATCCAGCCACAACTTTCTCAGTGACCCCCTTAGTCAGTCTTCTTTCATATATTTATTTTGAGAGCCATACTTCTTCATTCATTTATATGATTAAGCCACCTCAATATACCTTTTTGGTAGTAGTAACTCTCTGTTGTATTCAATCCACATTCATTAGATACCTTACAGTGTTGACTCTATCTCATCCTGTTTGACTACATCTGCTTTTTAAGTGTCTCTTTCCCTTTGCAGTCAAATTGCTGTTATGTTTGTCCTAATATTCCCAATGTCTGGCTTCATCTTGACAAACCGAACTGTACAACAGGAATGCAAGGATAGCACAGCTTCTCATGTATTACAGAAAAGCTAAGAAGTCCTTTTGAACAAATGTCAGTAACACTTGTGTATCAAATATATGCTCTGTTTATACTGCATTTTTTTAAAAAAATTCCACATTTCTCCCACTTCCCATTTTTTCAACAGTCTTTCCTTATAACAGATCACATGCTACCAATTACATTCGTAGCAGCATAGGCATCTTAAATTTTCTCCAATTTCCTAACTTCAGTAAATGTTCTATTATGATATATGAAAAGGTATATTATGTGGGTTTCTTTAATTACCTTAAAGGCCACACACTCAGCAGTGACTCTGAGCATCTAACAAGGATTAAAAATAAATAACAATAGGCTTTTTTTAAAAAAACAACTAAACAGTAAAAAAAATGACCACACCAGGAAAGAAAAATAAAATCTACCACCATAATAACAGGTTTATATATTGTGATCAAACAATACACATGGGAAAAGCCAGATTTTTAATACTTTCTTAGGGATTTAATAATACTTGTTATAGAAATTAACATGGCAGCCAGAATTGTAGTCATTAAGAAGCTATCACCTACTTAGGATTAGCTGGAAAATTATCTCCAAACTCTGAAGATGACCTTGTTCTCTTCAACTTATCTTATCTGAACTTATCTGAGAAACTGCTTCAGGCACCTTCTTCCTCCTTTTCTTTTAGAAAAACTTCAGATCACAAACATACCAGCTCTTCACAATTGTCTCCTTTAAAATCCATCTAGCTGGATTTTCTTTCCACTGACATGTTAAAAAAATCAAAATGGGACATAATTAATTTACTAGTGAGTAAAAGGACATTTACAAACATAGTAATAAAAATAATAACACTATTATCCTTTATTTGCTTACTTCACATTAGCCTTGTGAATTTCACTGGAATTCTTTTGGACTAAAGCACATAATGATTCATTTATCACTTTAGTGTGCTTAAGTCTTTGGTATGATTAGAAATTAGTCTTTTGGAACAACCAAGTCATTTTATTTTGCTATGTACATTAATATTTCTGCTTCAGTTCAATAATTGCTTGCTACTGTTCTGGTTCAGATTTCCAAAATCAATTCCGCAAGTATCAAATTTGCATATGATAAATAACATCAAGGATTTTGTTGTTGCTGCTGCTGTTATTGTTCCCTAGTGCAGATTATTAATGTGTCTTCTTCCAATTTTAAAATCACTCTCAGCTTCCTCCAAACAAGCTTCCTTTAATATATATTCAGAATATCAGTTGAATAAATAAGGAGGCAGTATACAGCCTTGTCTTATTCCTTTGCCAACTAAGAACCAGTCTGTTTTGCCATGTTCTGTGTATACCCGTGATGGCGAACCTATGGCATACGTGCTGGAAGTGGCACACAGAGCCATCTCTCTGGGCATGCCAGCCATTGCCCATTGCTCTTCTGGGTTCCAGTGTGCACATGCATGCCAGCCAACTGGTCTTCATGAGCACGGAAGCACCCGAAAGGTCTTCACTTCGAGGCGTCTACATGCGACCCCAGCTGGTCTTCGCATGCGCATGCATGTTAGAAACCGGAAGACCAGATGGCCAGCATGCATGCGCACACCATGAAGCTGAGCATCTGGTTTCCAGTGCTCCCACGCAGCATGACAGGAAGCTGCTCTTCCAGTTTCCGGTGCCTGTGGGCTCCCATTTCAGCACTCAGTGCCGAAAAGGTTCGCCACCACTGGCCTATACTATGTCTTCCTGACCTGCTTGAGGACAATTAGTTGTTCTGGGATTCCCATTTTTCTAAGCGCATTCCACAGTTTGACATGATCAACATAATCCAAGACTTTTCTAGAATCAATGAAGCACATACAGACTTGTTTTTGGTATTGTTTGACTTTTTTTGTTGCACATCAACAATAATGTTGTTGATGTTCCTCAGTCTTTTCTAAAGCCAGCTTGAACGTCTGGAATCTCTGTTTCCATGTAGGGCTCTAGTATGCATAAGATGATGCTTTCAGTATTACTTTGCTGGCATGTGAAATTAAGGATAATAGAAGCAGTTTGCATACTCTGATAAGTCTGCCCCCTTGGTATTAGTATGTAGACTGATCTTTTCCAATTGTTGGCCACTCCAAATTTGCTGACATAACTTTCTCAGAACCTTTACAGATTTTTTCTTCTGTTGATTTTGTGAGTATTTCACTGATTTTCCAAACCTTCCAACTTGGAAATAACAGGAATGTAGCTCTAACTTCTTCTTTTAATACTAGAAATTCTTGTAAATAGGGGATATCTTTTAAACTATGACTTCTCTACTAATATAATTTCAGTATACTACTTTCATCTTTGATCTTTGAAAAAATCCTAATCCATTTCATTTCACTGATGCCTAAAATGTTAATTCATAATTGTTTCAGTTCATTTTTCACCAATCTGAATTTATCCAAAAGATCTTCAGCTCTTCCTATATAGTTCGTGGAAGGCCATCTAACCCGAAAGGCCAAGAATGTTTAATTATCAAGTAAATCCCATCACTTTTCAGTAATCCCCATCATCAAACATTAGAATCACTTTACAGATGACATATAAAAGACCTTTTAATCAAAATTTTGGAGACCCATATTAAAAATTCCCACTCAAATATTGTTTTTCATTGGAGATTTTAAGCAAGTTATTTTATTTCAACCCCATATTTTTATCATAAGCATAATATGATGGCATAAATTACAAACAAGCTCCAAGTGGTAAGTCTAGAAATAAAATAACAAATGTTAAAATCTGCATGCAAAGTTCAAATGTAACAAACATATCACAATTGCAAGTACTTTATAGAAGGTGTGGAATATCCTACCATTTATGAATACAAATTTTCTCTTAATGGATTGCATCTGAACCTTAAATGTATATCTTGTGTGATGATTGGAAGATTTGAAATAAAATTATCAAGATTGTAAGAGTGATTCATGCACGTATGTCTTTGATTCAATATCCTATTATTAGTCATCAGCTTATATAACTTTCAGCTGAATGAATGGATGGTCTCTGCTGAAAGTTATTATGGCTGAGGTGTTGAAAAATAATATAAAATCTTAATACTATCATGATTAACTGCAAGTCTGAAATTACTTACAGTATATCCATAGTTTGCAAACTAGATTGAACTAAATTGATTAACATTAGAATTAATATTTTGTAGGCATCAAGAGTAGATGGGAAAGTAGATTCACATTCAAAAGGAGAATTGGGAACAGGAAAGAAAGCAGGTGCTTTTGTGAAGGACAGAAAAGTATATAAGTCCTTAGCTGACTCCAGATCTCCTAAAAACACAGTAGGTTGAACAGGATATACCTGTCATAACCTCACTGTAAAAATCCAGACAGTCACTCAATGGGAACAACATTTTGCAGTCTACTGTATTTCTTTGCTATCATCTAGTGGTATCTGGATTTTTGCAACTCAAATATGGTAGACCTAAGACAGGATAATTATATAGTTATTACATATCAAAATTGTACTTCATAAAATCAAAAGCAATGTATATTAGAAAATGTAAATGACATATTAGAGACTCCAGGTCTCTGCTGGTCAAACTGAAAAAAATATACTGGAAGTCTGAAGAATTACTATGTGTGAAGTATTGAGTGAGATAGACTAATGGTATCCCACTAATATCCCTGCTAGTTCTGCTTATTCTTTCTAAATCCTATACCTATTATTCCATGGAAGAAAAGGAATATTTCATGATAATAGCACTGACCATTTTTTTGTTCTGATTACAAGCAACTCATAGGCATCTTTTCACTTTTAGTGCAGTGTGTGTGTGTGTGTGTGTGTGTGTATACATGCTTGGATAACAATTCAGAATAAATGTGGTCTGATATTTCTTTTGAATGGTGCAAATATATTAAAATGATATTTCACAGAAAATTACACAGAAATAGGAGCTTATATCTTTCCACAAGCCCTCCAATATGTACAGTACTGTATATCTTGCTGAAATGTATAAATAATAATTGAGATTTGTTTTGCCAAGCAACAGCTTACTCTCTCTTTCTCTTTCTCTTTNCTCTCTCTCCCTCTCTCTCTCTCTCCCCCTTTTAATGAAACACTCTGGAATGGCAGTGGTGGATAGACAGGAGAAGACTCTGTGCTACACCTCTCTGCAATGTGGGTGATGCCCTGGCCAAGTGTCAGGCATATAAACAGAGGAAATGATATGCATTATTTCATTTAAATCCTTGAATGTATTCCTATGCTTAATTTCTAAGCATGTTTCCCTTTCTCTTCATTTCTCAGATATAATAAGTCCCAAATCCCTAAATCTATATCGTACAAAGGGAGTGAGTGAGTGTGTGAGAGAGGAAGAGAGCAAAAGAGATTGAGTTTTAAAAAGCTAGACAAATTATAAGACTGTTTATGGAATAATAAAGTTGTTATATACTTACTAGAGGTTTTTCAAAGTCATACTGAAGTAGATTCCTTTCCCCCTTTTATTCTTTTTAAACTAGTTTTGCAGCTAGTGAATTCTGACTAAATAGTACAAGGTATTATTGAATACAGTCTGTAAAGAAAGTGAGACATGATAGCCCATCATCATTTTATACTAAAGAATTCTTCTTTAAGTTCAAGGCTAATCTCTAAACCTTGCCATGAAAAATTTCAAAGGCTATGCTTAATATAGCCCCTTAGGCAATGCAGAAACAATAAACATTTGAATGAAGCCTTGCCAAGGAGAGCAACTAGCCTTGGTGCTGAGACAAGCATTTGACTTGTATGAAGTGCTCTTTAGAACCATAACATAAATTAGCATATCCCTCCCATCTTTTGAGATAGCTTCTATGTCCTTTATAAATCAGAAAGAATAAATTAAGAGCTGGCTTGCACATTATAGGCCAATAAATGTTTTGCCTGTAGGCTTAGCATGCTGTATGAACCCAACTATTATGAAAAAAGCAAATCTTACACTTTGATGCATTGTGTTACCTAGAGCACAGGTGTTGATCAGCACCTGGCTTTATCAGACACCAAATAGTTAGCATTCAAAAACCCATATCTATATATTTGAAAGATAAGATGGAAAAAAGAATGGGAATCAATTAAGGGCAAGGATAATACCCCAGAATTAAGAGAAAGAAACAGTGTGTCTCTGTATTCCACTGTAAAAGTAAACTACATTTTTCAGTTTCTTCAAGACTGAAAGTGCCCACAGTATAGAGAGCCTATGCTTAATAAGTCATAAAAATACTGAATGGAATAAGTTGTTTGAACTTCTCATTGATGCCACAAAAGACATTTCCATAATTAATTTAAATTGCTACTATTCAGATAACTACATACAATACAATTACCTATATAAGTAGCATGATTTTTATATATAGCTAATGATGAGTTTGTGTCTTCCTTTAAAGAAAAAGTCAACAGCACATGGACTTCTGATATGGGAGTATGGTGCACCAGTTTTGTGTTCGTATCTTACAATACAGGCTAACTGCCATTTTTGTTAATAGACTTTATATCAATATATGAGAATTATTATCTGCAGAGTGAGAGTTAGAAAATCTCCATTTCTGTCTTTTGATTGTTTTTTTCCATCTGCCCCAGCAAGGATTACCTTCTGCAGCAAATGATCTTCATTTTACTCTTCAAAGTAACTCAACATTAAAGCCAAACTCTAAGAGAGCTCTTATTTCTCTCCAGTAAAATATACCAAAAGAATATGTTCCTCAGAACTCTGAGTGCCTTATTTTATGCTTAATTTGAATGCTCAGTGACTGAAAATAAATTGATCATATAATTACAAGTGAAATGGTCCATTACTCTCATAATCTTCTATTATGGGAGCACTTGCTATGCTCTTGGGATAGCATTGCACTTAACATGGCCATTCAGGCAGTTCTGAAGAGGCTGATACCTGAGCAGGTGCATGTCATAAAACTCCTGCGTCTTGATATATCAACAGAGAGCTGCATCCTTTTGAAATCAATGGCACAATCAATGGCAAGACAGTTTGCCCACTGTTATTTTGATTCAGCAATAAAGTCCTACACTAAATATATTGATTTGATATGTTTGCACCTTGTCCATATCTAGTAAACCCAAGTGGCATAAATATGGTTATCCCAGATTTTATTTCCGTAGCAATTCTATTTTGGGCTGAGGGAAAATGAGAAAGCCAGCACTATTCTAAGAAGTCAATTGCTGAGTAAAGAACTGATCCCACATGTAAGCAATACTCATCACTCTACTCAAGGGAGCTTTTAAAAATGCATTCTATGGAAATGTAAAGTCAGGCTAAAGCATGCTAAAATAGTGAAAACACACACTGAAGTATTCTCTCCATTGATTAAATGGGTACATATGCATGTGGACAAGGTGATATAAAGAACCTCCCAACTATACCAACACAATCCAGTTTTTCAGTGGCTAACCAGATGCTCGCTTCTGTCAACAAGCAGAGCATAAGGGCAGAGCTGGACAAATCGATCTAAATTCAGACCATCAGTCTTTGTATTTCTTAAAGTAAAGCCTGCCCCAATTCTATTCTTTTGCAATTTCTTAACGCATCATTTGTTCTGCATCTCCAAACTGCGATCCAAGAACTGCCACTTTTTAATTTATAGGCAATATTCATTTGGAGGAGATGCACTGCACAGCTGTTGGTATGTGCAATGAAAATGGGATGGCAAGTGTGAAGGCTACATTTGATATACTCCTGCCTTCTGAGTTCCACACTAGCTCAGCACTGAATCCTTATAAAATGACTGGCCAGATGTATGAGGGATTCACTTACAAGTAGATGCAATTTCCCTGAGTAAGCCTTTCCTACAATCTAGCAGCCCATCTTACAGTCTATCAATCGGAGGACTTTAAATCTTTGGGAGGGGTGTGTGATATTCCTGCAAGGGCTTAGCAGACACCTATATTTCACATGATTGTCAAATGCTGGCTTCCTCACCCCCATCATTGGATTGAGTGTTCTAGGGGTTTTTAAACTATTGGTTTCCTGACATTCTACAGAAGCTCTCTTTCCTTTTTTCCTTACATCTTTGTATCTAGCCTTGGGCTTCATTCCGCTTCCCCAAGTCATGTGGAAAGGAATGTGAGGCAGTTCCCCAATGCACTCCTAAAGCGATATTGAATGTGATAAGTAGCAGAGTTCTGATAATGCTGAATACTTGGCTTTCTATTGTGCTTCTAAAATCAGCCCGTAATAATTGCAGCATATTTATTAGACTATTATCTATTCCACAAACTAAATCACTCCAGTATGAAATCTTAATTCCACATAGTCACTGTCAGTATGTATTAAGCCTCACTGCCAAGGCAGAAGAGCATGGGGAAATTAGACTTTCTGATGACAGATTGTACTGAGAATGTTGTAGCCATTTGCACAAAGTATTTGATTTATCATTTTATTGCTCATGGCTTTGTTAAATTGTAGCTAAATTACTATTCACATACTTGAATATTCAGGATAAGGCTAGTGGGGCTGTATATATAAGATGCTAAGGTTTTGCATGAGAAAAGAAATTAAATGCAGTCATGCTCTTTGGTTCGCATATGTCATTGCACAAAACTTTTGCACTAACTCTTGCATAACAATTTGAGGTGCATGTTGTACAGTTTCTAGCACCAGATAATTAGATAAGATCTCAACATGTTTGCTTATAGAAAGCCCTTGAGAATATCTAAATTTGGCAAGATACATGCTAGCCAACAGTACATGCAGAGTCTTGCATGTGATCATGTGTAACATCCTAAGATTTATAATTCCAATTTATATAGCTACTCATTTCAAATATATGACTCTGGGTGGCTCACAACAATTTAAAAAACAATATACAACATCAAAACAACATAATTTAAGAACAATAACAAGAATATAAAAATCCTATAAAATCCCAGTAATTTTATGCTAAATGTTTTGTATGTGAAGTCTTCCAACAGCTCCAATTATTCACAGATCTGTTCCACCAATTGAATTTCTTTTCCTGGCATTTCTCTAGGTATCACACATTGTCTATTTAATTATACACATTTCCATATACCATCTTTCCCCCCTTCTTATACCACCTAATTTGTTGTTAGCTTCAGTATAACATTTCCTCTCTCACTGGCAACATGATTCTATCACAGTGTGAACAGTTTGTAGTTTCAGGTCCTAGTTAACTTCTGGACTACTTTAAAAAAAAAAAAATCTAAAGCTCCTACTGACTGCATTTGATGGTCTAAATCCCACTTCAAAAACAAAGACAAAAACCCTCCAGCCACCCAAAATTATATTTGCTATCCCACATGATGTCAAAAAAGTTAATTTACTATTGAGTTGACTTAGATTCTAGACTTTTGAATAAGACTATTAGAATGACAGAACCTATGGAAATGGGTGTATGCTAAACAGGTGAGGAAGAAACAGAATTCGTCTGGTGACAACATTCCTAACTTTAACCCATTTCTTATAGGTACTGATCTAATAGAAGCTTTTCTAGGCCATCCTACATTTATTTGTTTGAAACATAGAATTACTTCTATTAGGTCCAGTTCAACTATATTCTGGAATTTTTTTAATAATAGTAGCAATCTCTGGAATATCTCTAGGGCAATGTTTCTCAATCTCAGCAATTTTGAGATGACTGAGAAATTATGGCAGTCCACTCATCTTCAAATTCAAGTATTGATAAATAGTCCTTTAGAGAGATGTAATTAGTTATCCTTGCTTGGAGTAGCTGGTTATCTTTCCATTTAGTCAGGTTTTCATATGCCCATGTTCCCACACTTTACAAATCTTTTAAAATATCACACATTTTATATGCTTTAGTAATGGTTTTGCTTGAATTTTAAAAAGATCTGTAAAGGGCTTTGCTTTGCTTTGCTAATTAAAAGTTTATTTTTTAAAAGTTAATAAATAATTTCCTTTATTATACAATTGATGTGCTACACTAACTACTACTGCTACCGGTAGTGTTGCCAGACGTGTACAAATGTTTTATTATTTAAACTCTAAAGTTTAAAATAACCATATCTGGCAGAGCACATCATGATCACCATCTAGCATTCAGAAGACATAATAAAAACTCCTTAATTTCCCAACACATGGACAGACTTATTTTCAACTGGGAAACTGAGTACCCTAGATCCAGCCAAATCCAAAAGCTCTAGAGAATCCCTGGAAGCATAGGAATCAGACAAATCAGCCATCAGCAGGTACACAGAGATAAACAATATCTACATACAACTCAAAAGAAACCATCAAAAGGCCAAAAAGGAAATAAAAAAACCCCAAAGCACCTCCTTCCCAGTAATCAATTCCCAGATAAGCGGACATGAACACCAAATTAATACTAGACCAAGTCAAGCAATACCCCAGTTAAGGAACTGCCAACTCAGACAAACAAGTGAACAGTAAACAACAGCCTAATCAAGGAACCACTAACAACACTCCCACCCATTCCCAGGGCAAACCGTTACTATATAAATAGAGAATAAAACCTGTTCCCTTCTAAAACTGATGATGTTGCCTTGTCTGATAATTAAATAACTTCAAAGGAGGAAAAACATGTTGGGAGAGCACCATGCACCATTCAACCCTGACCTACAGTACATATATTCTATTGCTAATTTTTTTTTGAAAGACTGGAAGTCTTCTATAGATTTTTTTACAGAAAGAAAAAAGAAGCATCACATGTTGATCTATGGATCTGAAGATTAAGGATTTGATTCTTCAAAATCAAAAATCTAAATTTTAAGTATGTAATATATGTTCTTTATTTCACTTCTCCTGACTCCTTGGAGTCAACCAAAATATTTCTTTAGAAATGTCAGATAGGATTCTGATGCTCAAGTGATGGGCAGAATAGAATAGAATAGAATAGAA
>AZIM01002859.1:63791-77137 GCA_000516915.1 Ophiophagus hannah | reverse complement strand
CTGTCAAGTTTGAAGACCCCTGGTCTAAAACAAGATGATTCACGTTCCCTGGGTCAGAGGTCCTAACATACCTATTGCCAGATTGAAAAGTTTAATGCAATATAAATTGTTTCACAATGTTAGTGAATGGGGAAGAGAGAGAGAGAAATCTCATTAGTGTTATTGACTGTTCCTATAACTGAAATAAACTCAGATGATAATATCTGGCTGATGTTGTTTCAACTCAAAAGCTAGGTTAATTAGACCCTCAAAGCCCAGATCTGTGGTCTAGATTGAAGGACATCCCAGAGAATTTCCAAAAATTACATGTTCTCCATTAATTCTTAGGAGCCGACTGACTTGAAAAGGACAACACCTCGATTAAAGAACTTATCTTTTCATGTCCTTCTCTTTTGTATGCTAGGGAAAGGCAGGGCATGGTCTTTGGCCTAGAAAAAACTGTGCATGCCTCCAGGAGCGTACAAAATGTTTTCAGTTTAAAATGTATTTATTCTATGACTGCCCTTCTGAGCCAAGTGACTCTGGGTAGGTTACAATTCTAAAACAATAAAACACTTACAGAAATACAGCCTTGTTGAGTTTGAAACAAATTGGACATTTCTGGGAGAGTTGAGGTGCTGTTTTGAGCTTGAAACAATTCAAATGTGAAACTTTATTAACACTATTCCATTCCTCTTGCTGTGTACTTATTATTAGATTCAAGGTCACTTCTTTAAAGATGGACTCTGATCTGGGTCTCCCTTAGGGATAATCCGACACCTTAACCCAGTGTTTCTCAAACTTGGTAATTTTAAGATGTGTGGACTTCAACTCCCCAAATTCCTCAGCCAGCATGTGGTGTTAAAGTTCACATATCTTAAAGTTGGCTGGGGAATTCTGGGAGTTAAAGTCTAGCCAAGTTGCTAAGGTAGAAAAAACATGGCCTTAACCGCCCCCTCAAACGGGCTCTCCTTTCCATGGAAAACTAACTTGCCTAAGAAACACATTGTTTTGGCTTAAGAAATTGAGGGAACCAAGGCCACATCCTGCAAGCATAATGTGAATTGGAGAACAGTCATGGAACATTTGCCCTTCCTCACTCATCTTCTGGCATCGGATGAACTGGTTGACATACTTGTTGAATCTGGCTTATTTCAGATTTTTGATTTGGCACCAGCTCACATCCTCCCTCCCCCCACCCCTCCTCCTGGGCAGGACAAGATGGTTGACTCTCCTGTTTTTGGGGTGGTGACATTGGGGAAGCTCTAAAGTCACAAAGGTGCTTTTTCAAGAGGCAGCTGGACTTTCTGATTTTTCTTTGAAGACGTTTAGCTTCTTGGATGAGAAATAAGACATCTTTAAAAAAAAAAACCCAGAAAGTCCAGTTGTCTTTTGAAAAGGCACTTTTGGGACAACCATGACNNNGATGACTGAGAATCTCCATAGACACTTGGCCCTAAGGGAGTCAAGGAAGCTTGTGGACACTCCTTTGGGGTGTTCTGGTGTGACATGATAACAGTGTGACATTGTTGGGCTCCAGGCCTCTGCAAGCATCAGAATGCCAGCAGTCCCTGACTTGGGCATCCTCTGAAGGTGGCCTCTACTGGTATTTCAGATGTCATCTTTTCTTCTTCCTAAGGATATTGGTGCGGGTAAAGGAAAATATTATGCTGTCAACTATCCTCTCCGGGATGGGATCGATGATGAATCTTATGAAGCCATTTTCAAGCCGGTAAATGTCTTCGTCTTTCAATGCTTCCAATTCATTTTGCAGGTGCTGCTGTTGCCTCACTAAGCTTTGCAGGCTTGCAGATTGTGGAGAAAGTTGTACCTTTTAGCAATGATGATCTGAGGATTTTTGATGTCCTCTCCAACCTAAAGGAGCAGGGAGGGGGGTGGGGGAACACAAGCTTTCAGGGATGAAAGAGCAAGTTTCAGATTACCTGTTTAGCACCGACAAGCCCTCTGCTTCAGATCCTGTTGGTGGGAGGAGATGGGAGGCTTGTCCCTGATCTGCATGGAAGTATAACGTGAGATTGGAGCTCTGGGTGACTTTGTTGAGGGCATTGGGCTTGCTTTCCTATCTCTGCCAGAGATTGTGCTGAAAGGAAAGGGTTCCTCGTGATGACTTTTCAGGTTCTGTGTGTTTGCTACATTGCTACCATGCTCAGATGTTCGTTTCTACTGGCTAGGTGATGTCTAAAGTGATGGAGACATTCCAGCCAAGTGCCGTTGCACTGCAGTGTGGCTCGGATTCCTTATCGGGGGACAGGTTGGGTTGTTTTAATCTGACCATTAAAGGTAAGAGGCGTTTCTTGGAAGGGGGCAGGTGAAGTCTTATTCAGGGCATCCCCAGGATGCTTTGCTGATCAAAATCAGCCGTGTGTACCCTGAGGGGGCCTCTCAGTGTTTTTCAGGATTCCAGGGGCATCTTTAAAGGTTGGATATTTGTGTCTTGTGGCACAATGAGAATCAAGGTTTCTCTTTAACACAAAGTGCTCTGAAATGTATCCCTTCCCATTGTTTCGTGGCTCACTTCGGTTGTTTCGCTCCATCATTTTGCTGATTTGTTGCTAACTGGGAGCTCACTTCCATCAAACTGATGCTCTTCCTTCCCCCAGGTCATGCCAAGTGTGTGGAGTTCATAAAAAGCTTTAATTTGCCCATGCTAATGCTGGGAGGTGGTGGCTACACAATCCGTAATGTGGCCCGGTGTTGGACGTATGAGACAGCTGTGGCGTTGAACACGGAGATCCCCAATGGTACGGAAGACCCTTGTTTAGTTCCCTAAGGGAACTCTGGTGCTACTTAAGAAATGTAATTAGTAATTGCTAGTGGGCATTGTTTTAGGTTTATTTGTTAATTTTGTAGGAGCCGAAGTGCATCTTGTGTAATCCCCAGTTTTCTGGCAGCATCGGCCTTCTGCTTGGATTGAGCTGGGAAGGCGTGCCAGTCCCCACAGAAGCTTTCACAATCACATGGTTATTTGATTCTGCACTTCCTTCAGCATCATTTTGAGGCCGTGGATGTCCCCTTTGTGGCTTTCCTCCGTGTTCCTTTGAGTTGCATTGATGCAGATTTAACACCCTAACCTCCATGCCTTTGAACCTTTCCACAGAGCTTCCTTACAATGATTACTTTGAATACTTTGGCCCAGATTTCAAACTCCACATCAGCCCTTCCAACATGACCAACCAAAACACCAACGAATACCTGGAAAAGATAAAGCAAGTCCATGCATTTATTTTGGGGGTGGGGGTTGGCTAGATTTCTGCTGAAGGGCTTCTGCTTGACTTTGATTACTTGGTTGCAGGCAACGTCTCTTTGAGAACCTGAGGATGCTTCCCCACGCCCCTGGTGTGCAGATGCAGCCAATTCCAGAGGATGCTGTGCCAGAGGAGAGTGGCGATGAAGAGGAGGAGGATCCTGACAAACGGATTTCCAGTGAGTACCAACAGAGGGTCCCTTTCTTTCAGCTGTGGGCTTTTAGGAAAATGCCTCTTGAATAAGTGCAATTAAACCTTCCTTCCTTCCTCCCTCCCTCCCTTNCTCCCTCCCTCCCTCCCTCCCTCCCTCCTGTGCTGTTCTATGCTGAAGGAACTCTCCTCAGATTCCTTGCTCTTGTACCATTGAGTCTTCATTTATCTTCCACAGCCTGCTTTATCCTCTTCAATCCCAGCTTAAGCAGTTCAATTGGGACAATGTGCTACTGAGTTCTGAACCACATCCCAGTGGCCAAGTCTTTAATCTGATTTTAGGGCTGATCCTTTTGGACTGGATGGCCACATTTAATATGCTTGGCCACCAGATACTGCTGTCTAGCTTGCAATCCCTGGGGATCATTCACTCTGAATTGGACTGGTTTCAATCTTGCATAGCACCCCATAGCTACACAAGTTTGTTGCACAGATGTCCATTGTGGGATTTCTGGGGATTTCTTCTTGTAGCAAGCATTTACAACAGAAAATCAATCTTGTTTTCTTTGTCCTTGATTATTCCTGGTGCCCTGTTTCATGATCAGGGCATTCAGTATCATCATTTTGCTGGTGATTGGTCTTTTATGGTCTTTGGTGACTGGAGACGGCCCACCACAACTCAGTGTCTTTTAGTGCTTCATCCTAGATGCCCTTCAATGTCCATGTTCCATGCTTCAAGTGAACATGGATAAGATAAAGATTTGGGTTTGGGCCAATTGTTTTTTCTAGTTGTCTACAGTGCTTGTCCAGTATTTGCTTCCAAAGCTCCTTAATTGACCCAGTTTTGTCCACCTTTAGGTTTGATTGATGACTGACGTCCCCATTTCTCAATCTTACCACAAGGGTGGCTAGGTTTTATTTGATGAATACTAATAGGAACGGGCTGTTTCTCAGGGAGTGAACTGCAGGTTTATTGATTTGTCTCTCTGTTGTTTCATGCTTTGATTATAGAAATCGTCTACTGGCTTGCAGTCCTGATTCCTCCTTTGCCCAGAGTGGTGCCATTCCACACTTCCCTTGCACTTCCCTGACACCACCGGGCTTGATCCAGAGCCCAGATTCAATTGCAGGGGTGGAGTTTTAGCCCTCTGATTACAGTCTTCTATTCTGCCCCATTTTTCTCACCACTGTCCTGTTTGCTCCCTATGTTCCCTTAGCAGTTTTCTCTGCTGTTGTGGCCCTCAGGCTCCAGAACCAGCTTCCTCTTTCCCTCTGCCATTGTGTTAGCTTAACTGCTTTTCAAAGGGATTGAAAGACCTTTTTATTTGACTGGGAAGTTACTTTGGAGTCTGTTTATCCCACCCTCTTCTTGTTAATGGTGGCTATTCCCAGGCTGGTACCTGTTTTAGTGTAATTACAGTGGCATATGTAGTTGAGATCCTGTAGGATTTTGCTTTAAAGCGGTGTATGGGGGGTTATGTTTGCATTTATTTTAGCTGTGAATAGTTGCTTCATTTGATTTATTGTTAGGGGATTATTTATCCTGGGTAGAATTTTTGTGGATTACTGAGTCATTTTGACTTACACTGCACCTTAGGAAAAGTGTGTAACCAATAAAAATAAGAATAGTCATTTTTATTTTTGCAATTAATGTTTTAAAATGTTATGCCTTATAAAACACACAGTCTCTGTGGATGGTTAAGTATTATTACTGGTGTTATTATCCTGCCTTTTTATTTTTAACTAGCTATCTCATGGCGATGAACAAAACTAATACTTCTTCCTCCTTCTATTTGCCTCACAACCACCACCCTGTAAGGTGTGTTGGGCTGAGAGAAAGGGACTGGCCAGAGTCACGCACTTGGCTTTCATGCCAAAGGCAGGGCTAGAACTCAAGTGTCCTGGTGATTGGCCCAAAGTCACCCAGCCAGCTTTCATGCCTTTGGGAAATGGAGGAATCTTCTGGTTTTTAGGCCTTCCTTACCACACTAAAGTGACTCTTAGTTTAGGGTCTAAATTAGGGTTTTTAATCTCAGGGTCCTTGTGTGCTTTGTTGACACCCATCTTTCCTTGTAGAAAAGTCCATTTTTGTCAATGCACTAATGGATGGATGTCTAATGACAAGACTTACTTCTTGAAGAAAAAAGTAGAATAATTCTAGCCTTTCTTCTCTGTATGAACCATAAAGCCACTGATGTCCTTTTCTGCTTCTCTTCCCCCACAGTCCGCTCTTCAGACAAGAGAATCGCCTGCGAGGAGGAATTCTCGGACTCGGAGGACGAAGGGGAAGGGGGTCGCAAAAACGTTGCCAATTTCAAAAAGGCTAAACGGTCAAAAACAGAAGAAGAGGAGGAGAAGGAGGATGAGGAGAAGAAAGGTAGCAGCTATTTATTTGTGGGGCAGAACTTTTCATCCTGCCCAATTGGTAGAATGTGCTTATTGTGTGGGGGAAAAAAACCCCAGAACTTAGTGGCAGAGCTGACCTCTGATCTCCCACCCAGTGAGAATTAGCCCTGTTTTGCCCTGGCAGGAATGCCGTGCTGAGCCTCAGCATGTGTTTTGGCCTCCTGCACTAAACCTGTGTGGTTGTACTATCCGAGTAGGTGCAGATTGTTTTGTTTTTAAGCAGTCACAAGTTATCGCCTCTATATTTGGACTTTTGGTTTGTATCCTATAAGTATTTATTTTACGACCATAATGGAGGCTGCCCATACATCTGCCCCAAATAATACATTTATGAGAATGCTTGAAGGTACATATCTCACTATGCAGTTTTCCACAATTTATATTACCATTTGAGGCAATGTGCACTATTTACTTGTTAGGTTAGAGTACTAATGTAATCTCTTCAATCATCACTGTCTTTCCAGTTAGTCTTTGTATACCTCCTGTGCCTGCATGAATTCCACAGCTTAAACTGTTCACTTTCACAAGGAAAAAAAATACAGCATCAACTAGCCAAATTGTTGTCCTTCTGCCCTCAGTGTCCATAATAGCTTTAGAAAATGATCAGGGAGGATGGTCAATTTTGAGTGTGCATATTAAAGGATGTCTGTGTGTGTGTCCATCCTATAACTGAGCTAAACAGGGTTATGTTCCTTCCTGCAGAAGTAAACGAGATAGAGAAGAAAAAAGAAGAACCAGCAGAGGCCAAAAGGTGAGAGACCCTGGAAGTGGGGGAGCAGTTAGGGGGTCACCTCTGGAAATGTCTTTCTGTAGCTCCCAGACCTGGTTCTTTCTTCTCTAAATGAAGCCTTTTCACACATGTATGAAAGTGCTTACTTCCCTGTGGCCATGCTGTCACTGTTCATGCAAAAAAGGAAGCTGGAGATTTGGAGAGGTAACTTCTGTGGGCTGGTTTGGGCATTGCAAAAGACAAGGATCCATTCCTGATACAAGCAAAGATGAAAAGTTTAGAAATGAGAATTGGGTTTTTCCTCCTGACATTTCCTAAACTAATGGGCCCCTAACAGACCCCTTCATTTCTCCAACAGCATAAAGGAAGAGGTAAAATCCACCTAAGAAACGTTGGACAGCTGGGGAACACCATGCCTCCCTGGTTCTCTGATTCAGCACTCTGGTTCCCTCACTTTTCCACAAGATTTGTATTTTATATGTTTCTGTTCATTATTTCTGTAAATCTATGGGGGATTTGAGACCTGGCTGCCCTTCTCTGGGTGAGCTGCCAGGAAGTCCTGAACTGGCTTATCCCAGGAAGTGCCGTTTATGAGATTCCTGCTTCTCACTTCCCCCTTGCTTTTGCATTGGGGAGATTAACGTGTTTCCTTTTGGAAAGCAAACCCCAAACTTCCCTTTGCTTTGTCCTTGCTCATGTTTTTAAAGGATGACTCTCTTCTTGGAGAAGGTAATTTTTCAGGGGAAGCTGGTCATCCATTCTCCTTTTCTTTTACTAGTTTAATGAGGTATGGATACAGCCATAAAACTCTCGTTATTTGGGAATGGGATGTGGGGGAGGTGGAATCCAGAATTCTAAACTATCTTACCCATCTATAAGTCTCTGAAAGGTCGATCCCTTCTGAGCAACCATGAATATAAACCATGGTTTATTTCCCCAACCCCAGTTGACAAGTCCCCCCTACGGGTATCAGCTCTGGAGTTGCAGGGGAGGCTCTGATCTCATCCTGCTTGTAATAGGAAAAAAAAATCAGGGATCCTCCCTTTGGAGCCAGGAGCAGATATAGGTGTCTCTGTTTGCAGGATCCCTTATCCCCCTTTTTAAAACTGTCTTGGGGCTTTTGCTTATGAATGAACAGGAGCCTCGAGGGGCCCTTAGTAGGGCATCTTCCTAAAACGAAGAAACCAGCCCAAGCCTGCTCTCAGGAGGCAGCAGTGGCTCCAATAGGCTTGCCGGTGAGGTGAGGTTTCCAGGGAACCAAGGAAGGAGATAGAACAGAATGTCACTATTTGGGGTTGACCCCAGCAATGCTGCTAATTTTTCCATGTCGCTTTTTCAGGGGTGAAGGGGGAAAAGATGGGTTTTTATTTTTTTAAGCCTTTTTTTTTTTAGTTGCTTGGATGCAAATGCTCTCCAGTTGTTCTTACTCTTTGATACTTGTATTTGTGAAATAAAAGATCATTGTATTTGTGTGTTCTGGGGGTGGGTGGGAAGATATATATCTATATATATATTAGTTTTTTAAAAGAAAAGTTTTTATTTTCATTTTTGCAGGGGAAAAAAAATCTTTGTAATAAAATGGATCTGTTTTTCTGTTTTTGGCGGTGAATTCTTGCAGGCAGGGATGTCCCAAAGTATGTTACCACTGGAGTAGGCCATTTGAATATCTCCCAATATTTCTTTTGCTCCATGCCATGAGGGATACTGCCTCATGGCATGGGCTCCTTCCCTTTATGGGAGAAAAGGATTACTGACAGCATATATGCTACATGCTTCTAGATACAAATGCTTAAAACAGCTGGGAGGTTCTGTGTTCTAGCATCAAATTTAGGGAATTACAACAGGGCCTTCTCATGTGTGGCACATTCTGGAACACCAGCTTGCATATAACATTTCTTTACACCTAAATTGGAGGGTTCTGCCCAACCACAGCCTCATGTGCAGAATGCCACTCAGCATTTCAACACCTCCAACTTTCCCATATGCACTGCTTGCCACACAGCAGCTTTTCAGCATTGTATATCATGTTTTCCTTTGGGACATGGTTCTTGGAAAGGTGCTCAGAGCCAGCCATTTTCTGTTGCAAAATTGACCAAATTGGGGAAGGGGAATTGACTGCACTGAGCAGAGCACTTGGGGGAAAACCTAGGATGAATGGGCACCTATTCTTTGCTTCCCTGGAGGAAACAAGATAATGGGGCACACTTGTTTGTGCTAGCGGAGCAGCTGAAACTGGATTAAAAAGGTTAATCTGGGACCAGGTTGTGTTCTCACAAAGGCTGTGTCTTAGTAATCTCCCATGCTCTCCTGCCCAACACACCCCTTATGTAAGTTTTTTTTTTAAGTGCAGAGTATTCAGAACTTTCAGGCAGTCAAGCGTGGCCAAGAAGATGAACTAGGAGCAGAGAACTCAGGTTCAAGTCAGGATGCCCCTTGGTGACTTGGGTTAGTCAACAGGTATGATAGGAGACATAAAATGGGGGGTGGGTGGGGGTAGAAATCCAATTCAAGATTCTAGTGACTTCAGCTTCTGAGGAAAAGGTGGGATAGGAATTTAGCACTGAAGTCCCTGGTACTTATCATTTGAAGCCAATTTTCAACTGGAAGTCCGTTCAGATTGTCCAACATCTACTGGAAGGAACAAAAAGTGGTTTTTTGTCTGTAGTTTCTACCCAACAACTGTAATCACAAGGCTGGTGCTTCTTCTCAACTTACCTAAAGAGCAAAGCAGCTGGGCACTTACATCACCATTTTACTTGAATCCCGGAAGGATTGGTGGCCTAATAAACAACTGTTTGCCAGCCATTGTCGCCTATTCTCTAAAGACCAGGAATTGTTTTGTTCAAGGACTGCATTGCAGCTGCTTCTCACACCAGGTAACTAAAGGCCAAAAGACTTCACCAAATTCACCCGTGTCGCACTTGGACCCCAAATGTGCCATTACTGGCGCCAGCACAGTGGAAGATTCCTGAAGACCCTGAGTGCCTTTTGAAAACTGATCTGCATGTGATACTGTGAGCTGCAATGCTCAATTATAACAATTCAAAAAAGAACAGATCTTGGGCGGGGCAAGTTATTTATTTTAAAAAACCAAGCCCCAAAAACAAACTTCCTCCGATTTCGTTGGTGGCTGCTGGGTTGGAAGAATTACCATGATTAGTCCTCCATAATCCCGTGTACTCCTGAAGCATTGCACTACACCTCCCATCTCCCTGAATCAACACATGCTATAGCTTGTCCTATCATGCTTTCTAAGGACACACTGAGTGCTGATCAGCAAAATATTCTCTTCCCAGAAGTTGGAAGATTTGCAAGAATTGAGGCAAGTAGCCAATATATAAATAGACAAATCTATGATGATGAAATACACAAACATGTTTAGCCATTCCTGTCGCCAAACAAGACCTGGCAAGCCAATTAGAATAGGTGCTGAGCTTGACTTGTCAAAATATATTACTTTGATGCTGCTTGATAACCTACCTTGCTTTCTAGAATCTCCCCGTACCCCCTAACCTAGAAAGCTAATCTTCCAGCCAGGGGGACCCCCCTCCTTTGTACCAAAAACATCCTGAGTATTTCTCAGCCCCATGACCTGTGCAGTGGGCAGTTAAAACCATATACCAACACATTCCTTTGGTACTAGTGGTCTCCCACCACTATCGCAGGAAACCTACAACCAGTGAGTGTCTTGTGTGTGGTTGGTTCATACAGCTGCCACTCCCTGCCTCCCCTCCATCTTAGGAGAAACTAGGACTGCTGCCTCATATGGTGATTAGCAGGCACCTCTCCCCAAGATGAGTTAAAATGGCTGCCAGACCACATTCCAGCCCTAGCTTCACTGTCAGAGAAATGCTGCTCTTATTTCCCCCCAACCCAGCTGCAGATTTTGAAAAGAATCCATTCAAGTACTTTCAACATCTGGAGCCATTTGCAAACACCCTATGAAGCCCATCATATAATCCTCCTGTAGATTCCAACAAGATTCACTGGCATCCATTCAGACTTAGAGCCAAGGTTGGAGGGGACAGTTCTGCCTGAAAAGAGAAGCATTCAGGGCTGAGTAATGTGGGCTCCCTTATGGGAAAAAAGCAATCTGCTGCTTGCCTGTCCATCCATTGGGCACACAAGGCAATGAGGAATACCTTATGAACGCAACTGAAGTTAGATTTGTGTCTTGCGGGAATTCATACCCCCACACAACAGCATCCTTGAGTGCTCCTCAACAAGGCTCTTAATAGCCTATGAAAGAAAGTGGCATGCATGATTAAGACTCCACCCAGATCTGTCCTGAAGTTTAGGGCTTCTAAGAAAATTTTGTCAGGGAAGGTTCTGCTCGTCTGATATGATTTGAATGCATTAATGGAGTAAATCTATCCCTGGCTGTGATGGGCACAAGCCTCCTTAGCCTCAATTCTGGGGAATACAAGTGCCTTCCAAATACAGTAGGTTCAACTTTCATTGTAGAATTAGAGAACACAGAAAAAGAAACCAGCATTCCAAGGGAAAGGATATCTGGGAAACATGCAGCTACCCAATTATTGGCCACTTGGCCAATTACTAGAGAAAAGGACCCAACTCTGATCCATAAAGGGGTCACCATTTATTCTTTTCAAATGTTACAATAAGACCCATACTACTTTTGTTTAGGAGTTAGAAAACTGCAGATCAGAAGTAGGGTCATTAAAAAATTATTTACAAAGACAAGGAAACGAAAATTTAAAGTCACATCATACAGCCAGCCCTCACCCTCAACCTCCTCCCACCCCTCCCCAGGGGTTTCCCCCAATCCCTAAATAAACCCGAAGTAGTTCTCCCTCCAATGTCAAGTTAAACACAATGGACTTATACGCTTTATGGTTTAAAGCCAAGAGCAAGACATTATAAAAAACTAACCAGATTAGCTTTTTAAACAGTTGTTTCTATAAAAAGCACAAAATATTTGTAAATGAAGTCAGAACCAGGAATGTAAACCAAGAATATCCGTTTTGTTGCTGGTTTGTTGGACTTTTTGGAGAAAAAGAAGAGCTGCTTTTGAAGATTAGTAGAAACAGAGGATCTGAGGAAAAAGAACTTGGTGTTAATAGCTGGAGTCTCAAATGGAGTAAATTCCAGTTTCTGTCCAGGGTCAGTTATCTCTCCATATAGTTTTAAGAGGGGCTTTAGAACTCCTGTTTGAGGTGCCCTCTGGGCCAAGTCAGGTTTTTCTCTTTTCCTTCACTGTGTGTGGGGTGACACTGTGGAGAGACAAAGCTTGCTGGCTCAATGCAGAAGGCCTGTGTGTGTGCCGAGCATGTGTGGCATGTGGTCAAGGCAGCAGTTCCGTGGGGTTGTTGGGATTGGAAGGATGGCACAGACAAGTCTCTTTTGGATGGGCAGGTGATGGGCAGCCAAGTCAGCTCTATTCTTCTTTCTGTTCAGCAGCGTCAGCAGCCGCAGCATCAGCCGCAGCGCTAGGCTCCACCTCCGCAGATTGTGAGGTCTCATCTGGCTTTACATCCCCCTGACTCTCGCTGGAAGGCGGCGGTGGCTGTTCCCCCTCCTTTGCTGGACCCTCGCTGCCATCTTGCCGCTTGGCCGCCGGTTCATTGTCGGGAGCAGCAGCCGCAGCAGGGGTTTCCTCGGGGGCTGCTGCCTCCTCTTGGGGTGCACTGGCCTGGTCCCCCTCCTCAGTGGCAGCAGTGGCCGACTGGTCCTCGGCCTCCACTGCTTCGGCCTTCTCCTGCTGCTCCTCGCTGGGAGAGGAGGCAGCCGATGCATCGCCACCTTCCTTTTTGGCTTTCCGAAAGGAAATGCCGCTCAGCTTGAAGGATTTTTTGAATGAGAACCGTTTCTTCTTCTTGGGGGTCTGTTTGGAAGCATTGGCGGAAGCAGCTCCATCCGGTTTGGCTTCACCCTCGGCCACTGGGGCTGGCTCTATGGCATCTCCGCTGCCCGTCTCGGCCTTGGCAAGCTCCTTGGGGGCCTCTGCTGAGCCACTGCCATTCAGGGAGCTCACCTCCCCGTCGGCTTTAGGGGACATGTCCCCATTGACTTTCACATGGCCGTTTTCCTGGAGGAGTAAAGAAAAGGTACAGCAGAGTTACAGCTCTGAAAAAGGAGTTCAGCACCCATGTATCTCATCCAACTGCCCACCACCCTTTGCATGAGGTGAAAGCCCCAAAGCCCAAGAGATACACGCTGGCAACAGCACACAACCTTGACTGCTCTCACATAATTGGAGTACTGAATTCATGCATTTTCTGGGCTTGCACCTAGCATTCAACCCAACCGTTCAAATCACCTGGGTTTACCAATTATGAGCCTCGGTGGTGCAGTGGGTAGAGTGCAGTCCTGCAGGCTGCTACTCCTGCAATTTGGCAGATCGAATCCCACCAGGCTCAAGGTTTTCTCAGCCTTCCATCCTTCCAAGGTGTGTAAAATGAGGACCCAGATTGTTGGGGAAAAAGAGGCTGACTGTTAACCGCTTAGAGGGCTGTAAAGCACTATAAAGCGGTATAGAAGTCGCAGTGCTATTGCTAATGTGTAGAGCAGCAGAAAAATTCTACCTGCTGAGTGTCTAATGGATTTATTTTTCCACCTGCCTACAAACAAGGACGTTGGTTTCCTGTCCATCCACATGTGCCACACTAGAACTCCCAGCATCCAGCCAGTGAGATGATGCGCACTTATCATACCGGAGGGGGTCACACGCTACTTGGCCACGGCTGATCCAACGTGTTTCAATGTCCGCGCTGGGTTAAAGGGCGGAGCGCAACACTTTCACCCCCGAATCCCGCTTGGGCTCGCCTTTCCTGGGAGGCGGCCGAAGCGTCTCT
>AZIM01002858.1:246126-262649 GCA_000516915.1 Ophiophagus hannah | reverse complement strand
TACTAATTTATTTGATTCTTTTTGTTAGTTCTTATTGTTTTTGTTTTTATTTTAAATATGATTTTACATTGTGTAAGCTGCCTTGAGTCGCCATGGGCAAATAGGCGGCAATATAAATCAAATAAATAAATAAATAATTGCGGGGGACAACCCACACTGCAAGTTTTATCACCAAGAATGACCCATTGGATGGAATTCCTCACCACCTATAACTACAAAAGTACTACAAAAGAACTATAGACCTGGGAAGGTGATTGAACATGCAGATGCATTCAGTAGATGCCCACTGCCGGAACTGGTGGAAGACCCAGCACCAGCAACAACTACACTGCTAATTGAAACTCTCATGAACACTCCGATCACGGCTGCCCAGGACATTGGCATGCATTTTGAACTGGGTATGGAAGGGTTGGCTGGAAAACAAAGTAGACGAGGAATTCAAACTGTTCAAGACAAGACAGCTTGAGCTATCGGGGATAAAGGGGTGCCTTCTATGGGGAGGTAGAGTAATCATCCCAAAACATTACAGAAGGACATCTTAAACACATTGCATGAGGGGCACACAGGGGTGGTAAAAATGAAAGCATTGGCCAGGAGTTATGTATCGTGGCCAGGGAGATCAAGACATGGATCGCAATATGTACATCCTGCCAGGAATCAAGGCCTACACCACATGCAACACCAACACGAGTGGGAAAGCCCAAAGGCACCTTGGTCCCGCATACATGTAGATTTTGCAGGGCCATGCCAGGGACACACATTCATAATAACAGTAGATGTGTACTCGAAATGGTGGGAGGTCAACCTAATGAAAACAACCATGACTGAAGCAGTCATAAGAGTACTACGGAGACTATTTGCAACACATGGGTTGCCGGATGTACTGTTCTCTGATAACAGGCCCCAATTTACCACTAATCAATTTGAAATGTTCCTGGCAACTCAGGGGATCAAACATGCACTATCCATGTCTGGACACCCCAGTACAAATGGGCAGGTAGAATGGATGGTGCGAGCAGCAAAAGGAACACTAGCCAGGATGGGCCCCAGGGACATTCAAGAAAAATTAGATAAGATGCTAAGCATACAGCACATAACACCCAGTGAAACCACACACTGGAGTCCAGTGGAACTTTTAATGGGGAGGAAACTAAGAACCCACCTGGAAAGACTACACCCCCAGTACAGTACAGAGAATCCAGCATCTACCCCCAACAAGAATAGCAAGGATGTTAAGGACAAATCGATGAAATGCTGGAAATGTCATCAGATACCTGGATCATACTACCATATGTGGTGGACGTGTGTGGAAGCCAAAAGATACTGGACTAAAATTCATACGTGGTTGGAAAAAATGACAAAACAATAAATAGATTTAAAACCAGAGATATTTTTATTGGGAATTTTACCTGAAGGTTACAATAGAGAACGGACGTATTTGATTATTAATGTTATTTAATACAGAAATTTCTAAAGCTCTGAGGGCTAAGAAGTGGCCGAAAGTGACTCTCAAGGAAAAAATGAAACAAAAGAAAGAGAAAACCCATGAGTTGTGGGTTCAAAAGAAACTGCGTACAGAAATTTCGGAACCTCTGAAGATTAAGAAGTGGCCGAAGGTGACTCACATGGAAAAAATAAGAGGAGACAAAGAGAAAACTCATCAATTGGAGATTCAGAAGGAAGCACCTACAGAAATTTCAGAAGCTCTGAAAGCTGAGATGCCCAAAGGTGACTCCCAAAGAAATAATAAGAGGAAACAAAGAAAAAACTCATCAATTGAAGATTCAGAAGGAAGTGCCTGCAAACATTTCAGAAACTCGAAAGGTTAAGTGGTGGCCAGAGGTGAATCACATGGAAAAAATAAGACAAAGAGAACACCCTGTCAAGCCCGAAATTGACATAACTGTAGCCATTTTAGTTGACTTAGTATATATTCTTTTTCTTATTTTCTCTGTGGCAGTAATGGGGGGAAAGGTTTCGGGCTTGACACATTCCTAAGGGGGGAGGAGTGGAGATAAAGAGAGTGTTATGGCTAGGTGATCTTCTTTCCCATGGGAAACGAGTTGTCCATGGTTGGGCTCCTGGAGGTGGAGATTTATGACATCAAGCAACGTTGAATTACTTCTATTGGAGAATGTGACTTTTGGGGGTTGTTTCGAACTTCTAATATTGTGGGGTAATTCCGGGTTGGGTCAGATCCAGAATTACCATGGATTTTGCCAATTTGATGCTTTCCTAAATAAAAGAAATCTTTTTGAAGATGGACTTCGTTATTTTCTTTAAAATGGATTTCATCACTTGGAAACTTGACATTATTCTGGATCTCACAAAAACCATAATCCCGGAGAAGGGTTATCATTCAGGGTCCTGAGCCCTGGCTGCTTACCTGGAGTTTTGGGTAACAGTAAAGACTCAGGGAAGATGGCAGAAGGACGAGATCTGGAGGCACCGGAACGTGAGTGCAAACTCTGCGGAGGGCCTTGTGTTAAGTTGTCGGCTGAGCAGCAAGCCTCCCAAAGAGTTCCCCAGGAGACCATCAGAGTAACGGTGGTCATGGAGGACATTGCCTGACAGCTGGGGGCCCTCCTGAAATCTCCGACTGAGTGGTCTGGAAGCACAAGTATCCAGCAGATGGAAAGAGACCTGCTTGGCCAAGCAACCCCTCCTGACCCACTCATCGATCAGCTGTTAACGGCAGCCAGGGAGTCTCAAGCTACAATCTTAGAATGGAGAGCTGCAATGGGACCCATAGAACCAAGGGGAGACCACAATGAGCCGGCTGAATGGCAATACCAAACAGCAGTGTGCAGTCAAACCTTTGAGGATCTATCCGACCAGCTGGGACAGCTTGTGATTGGACGTGAAGGCAGGGGCCAGCAAAGGAGGCAACCTCCCCCCTCGGAGAGATCGTGAAACCAGAGCTTCCAGCCTGTCAACTTTTGGTTTAACCCAGTTGTTGGGAGAATATTCTCCTCCCAGAAGAGGGCGATCTACTGCTGCAGGAGACCTTCCATCAATATATCGTTCGCCTCCGAGAGTGGAAAACAGAGGGGTGAGTGGGAAGGAGTCCACAAAGAACCCATCGAGGAACAAGCCCTCCCCCCCACCTCTTTTATCTCCAGCTGACTGAATCCCCCCGGGATTGGCATTTTATCCAGGCAGAGGATGGATTAGGGAAAAAGCTCAAAGGAGGCCAGCTCAGGCTGCAGCCCCACCTCCCCCACCACAACCAGCTCCGCGGGTGAACACCCCAACACCTTTTAAAACCACGTTTGATGGGACTGCAAGCAAACTTGCATTTTTCATGAATAGAGCATGGTCTTACATCGAGAGACATGGAAATGAGTTCCATGATGAGGCAGAACTAGTCCAATTCCTTGGAGATAATTTGGAGGAAGAGGCATCTGAATGGTTCACCCAGCTCAATGCTGAAGGAGCTCCTGAACTAAATAATGTGGATGACTTCTTAAGAGAGCTCCATTCACATTTTGGATTCTTCCCGAGCACAAGAAGCAGAAGCTGAAATAAAAAGCATCAGGCAGAAGGGTGGACCCACCAAGGATTTAGTGCTTGAGTTCAGACGCCTGACCACTAATCTCAAGCATTGGTCTCAAAGATTACTTGTGCACTATTTCCAAGAAAGCCTGGATGAGGAGTTGTTAAAAAATCTGCCTGTGCCGTGGTTTGCCTGAAGATAGAATCTATGAGTGGTATAGGATGGCCAAAAAAGGACAATGCCCTCAGACAGCACAGGAAGAGCAATGCTGAGAAACAACCAAAAAGGCAATTCACACGACACTCATTTCCACGCCAAGGGGAAGCACGTCAAACAGCAGCCCCCCCAACCTCCATGAAATGTTTCTGTTGTGGTCAGCAAGAGCCTCGAACATCAGAATGCTTAGCACCAGCCCCAGTACCTCAAGGGAGAGCACCCGCTCACCCTAAATGGAAAAAGGCACCTAGAAAACCTCCTGAAAAAAGCAAATTTGTGTGCCAAGCCATCGAGGTCCCCAACCCCCAACAAACAACAGGGGAGGGAACTCTGGCAGCAGAAGTACCCATCGTACAAGATGCAAACAGTGAAGAAGATGACCCGATGGTAAGTGGAGCCATTCTACCTTTTAAAATTGAAGGGACATTAACTGTTACATGCACAGGCTTAGAAGGGCCCATAGACATTATCATTGACACCGGTAGTTCACGGTGCCTTATCAGTCCTGAGACTGTGCGTAGGCTAGGAATGGAAACAAAAATGTTAACTACCCCCATCCAATTCCAACAAGTAGATGGATCCATGATAGGGGGAAGTCCAGCTACGCAAGTCATTGTAAAAGAAAAGCTAACCATAGGGGAACACTGGGAAATAATCCAATTCATAGTAGTCCCAAAGATGACCTAATCAGTAATCTTGGGTCTTGCCTGGCTAGACAAATGGCAGCCAAATATAAGCTGGGAGGGTGGCTATAGGAGAATCAGATTAGCACTTGGTTCTGAGCAACCTCCTGAACAATATAACAGCCAAATTGTCAGCCCGGAAATGCAAAAAAGCCAGGAGGATAGAACAGTATCATTGGCTGATCAACCCCCAGGGATTCCCAAAATCCCAATCCAATACCGTGATCTGGTTCAAGTTTTCAGTGAGGAAGAATGCAATGTGCTAAAACACCCCCCCCATCGCAACACTGACTGTGCCACAGAGTTTATAGAGGGGGCAAAATTACCAAAACCAAAAATGTACTCCATGACTCCTAAGGAAATGAAGGAGCTACAAAATTATATAGACACAAACCTAGCCAGAGGCTTCATTCAACCTGCAAAATCCAGAGTGGCTGCCCCTGTACTATTTAAAGAAAAAAAAGATGGGGGGTATCGTCTTTGTAATGATTTCAAATCTCTAAACGCTCATAGTATCCACAATACATACCCCCTTCCGCTTATGAAAGACATGTTAGGGCACCTAGTAAAAGGGAAAGTGTTTACCAAATTAGATCTCCGTGAAGCGTATTACAGAATCTACATCAGAGAAGGAGATGAATGGAAAACTGCTTTCAACACCCCCTAGGGCAGTTTTCAGTTCAGACTACAAGGAGCCCCAGGGGTCTTCATGCAGCTCATAAATGAAGTTTTACATCAATATTTGTATAAAGGGGTTCTGGTCTACTTGGTGACATTCTTATTTATAATGAAACTCTAGAAGAACACATCAAGTTAGTGAGAAAAGTATTAAAAAGACTTTTAGATGTAAATCTGTATGTAAAGCTATCCAAATGCGAATTCCATAAAGAGTCATTGGATTATCTTGGCTATCACATTTCAAATCGGGATAGGAATGGATCCAGCTAAAGTGAAAGCTGTCCTGGATTGACAACCCCTCAAAAATCGCAAACAACTACAAAGCTTCCTGGGATTTGCAAACTTCTACCAGCAATTTATCCCCTCATTTGCAGAGGTTGCATTACCGATAACTGAACTATTGAAAACCGGGAGTGGGGGGTCAACCAAGACAAAACCTGGGCAACCTGACACACTCATCAATTGAAGATTCAGAAGGAAGCATCTAAAAAAATTTCAGAAGCTCTGAAAGTTAAGAGTTGCCCAAAGGTGACTCCCAAAAGAAAAATAAGAGGAAATAAAGAGAAAACTCATGATTTGGAGATTCAAAAGGAAGTGCCTACAAAAATTTCAGAAACTCGAACGGTTAAGTGGTGGCCAAAGGTGAATCACATGGAAAAAATAGGAGGAGACAAAGAGAAAACTCATCAATTGGAGATTCAGAAGGAAGCACCTACAGAAATTTCAGAAGCTCTGAAAGTTAAGAGATGCCCAAAGGTGACTCCCAAAGGAAAAATAAGAGGAAATAAAGAGAAAACTCATGAGTTGGAGATTCAAAAGGAACTGTGTACAGACATTTCTGAAACTCTGAAGATTAAGAGGTGGCTGAAGGTGACGATTAAGGAAAAAATAAAACAAAACAAAGAGAAAACTCATGAGTTGGAGATTCAAAAGGAAGTGCCTACAGAAATTTCTGAAGCTCTGAAAGTTAAGAGGTGGCCGAAGTATCAGTTCAAGCGTCAAGCGTCAGTTCACTCCTTACGGAAGCGCTCCATTTTACATCTTTCAACTCAACTGCCTCCTTTGACTTCTTCCATTGCAGTTGATGGTGGTGAGGATGGTGGTGAGATGGTGGTGAGGTAAAGTGGTCTTTATTCTGAAATCTGGCAATAGATCAGCAAGGCCCAGCCATGTTGTAATCAGCAAGCAGGCAAAACAGAATGAATAAATCCCAGAGAAACTTTTGGAGGAGGAACAATATTTGCAAAGAGCAGAGTTACCCCAAATACCTGAGGACATTAAGATGATGCTAGAAGGGAAAATAACAATGATGGAATTGACAGGCGTTACAGACAAAATACTGGAAAGGCTCCGGGCCCAGATAGGCTACCAGCAGAATTCCTCAAGGTTTTACAGGAATCTTTAAGTATTTCAATGCTTGAAGTGATGAACGAGGTTTTGTCAAAAACTAAAATACCTAACTCATGGACAGAGGCCTATAATACTCTTATACCAAAAGAGGACACTGACCTACAACAAATTAAAATTTCCTTGCTAAATGCAGATTATAAAATTTTTGCCTCAGTAATGGCAGAAAGACTTAAAAGATATATAAACAATTTTATACATGTTGATCAAAATGGATTTCTGCCTAAGAGGAAAATCAAAGACAATATGAGAATAATTTTGAATACTTTGGAATATTATGAAACACATCCAGAGAAGCTTTGGTATTCTTAGATGCACAAAAAGCCTTTGATAATGTAAATTGGCAGTTTATATTACAAATAGAACAGATAGGCTTTGGAAAAAGATTTATTAAAGCTATTGAAGCAATATATCAAAAGCAATCCACTAAAGTAATGATAAATAGAGATTTGACAGATATCAGCATCAAAAAAGGAACTAGACAAGGATGCTCGCTGTAGCTTCTGTTGTTTGTATTGACCTTGGAAGTGTTAAACAGGAATATTAGAGATAACAGTGAAATAAAGGGAATGAAAAAAAAGGAGGAGGAATATAAATTACAAGCGTTTGCAGATAATCTGGTTTTTATATTGGAGGAACCATTGAAAACAGTATCTAAATTGATAGAAAAGATTGAAAAATATGGGCAAGTGGCAGGTTTGAAAATAAATAAAGATAAAACTAGATATTAGTTAAGAATATGACTGAAAAACAAAAGAAAGACCCGAGAGAGATTGAACATCCAGATCACAAATAAAGTTAAATACCTAGGAATACAATTAATAGTAAAATGTGGAACACTAAAGGAAAATAATTATTATAAATTAAAACAACAGTTTGCGACAGACTTGAAAAAATGGGAAAATCTACAATTATCTTTAATAGGGAGACTATCTACAATTAAAATGAATATACTACCAAGGATATTACATCTGTTTCAGACAATTCCAATTAAACTAGGGAAATAATATTTTGAGGACTTAAACAAAATAATACTGAAATATATATGGCAGGGAAAGAAAGCAATTAAACTAAAATTGTTACAGGATGCTAGAATAAGAGGGGGTTTTGGACTACCCAATTGGGAATTATACTACCACGCAGTAACATTGATGTGGGTGAAAAAATGGATTGTTTTGAGGAATACCAGATTGTTAACATTGGAACATCATGATTTGTTATTGGGATGGCATGCTTTTTTATAGTATAAGGAAAGTAATACACATGGGTATTTTAGGAGACATTATATTTGAGATGCATTATTGTCAATATGGGAGAAAATAAGAAAACAACATTACATGAAAATACCAGTCTGGTTGTCAACTATTGAGGCATTTGCTTATCCAATTGTTTTCAAAATGGTACGTAGTTAGATATGGTGAAATATTAAATGAAAAGGGTGAACAATGCAAGAACTAGAGGAGCAAGAAATAAAGATGAACTGGTATTCATATGTGCAAGTATATTCTAGATACGACAAAGATAGTAAGACAGAAGAGTTTTATAATGAACTCACTGAATTAGATGAAATTTTAACAGGTCCTGATGAGAGGATGATTTAAAAATTATATGTTTATCTACTTGGAGTGAGACCAGAAGAAAAACAAGTTAAAGAAACAATGATTGGGGAAAAAACTTTGGATATGGGATAGATTTAGAACAATGGCAGAAATTATGGACTCAAAACTATAAAATAACAATGTCAACAGCATATAAAGAGAATTTGTATAAGATGTTTTACAGGTGTTATCTACCCCCAGCAAGAATAGCAAGGATGTTAAGGACAAATCGATGAAATGCTGGAAATGTCATCAGATACCTGGATCATACTACCATATGTGGTGGACGTGGAAGCCAAAAGATACTGGACTAAATTTCATACGTGGTTGGAAAAAATGACAAAACAACAAATAGATTTAAAACCAGAGATATTTTTATTGGGAATTTTACCTGAAGGTTACAATAGAGAACTGACATATTTGATTATTAATATTTAATACAGAAATTTCTGAAGCTCTGAAGGCTAAGAAGTGGCCGAAAGTGACTCTCGAGGAAAAAATGAAACAAAAGAAAGAGAAAACCCATGAGTTGCGGGTTCAAAAGAAACTGCGTACAGAAATTTCTGAACCTCTGAAGATTAAGAAGTGGCCGAAGGTGACTCACATGGAAAAAATGAGAGGAGACAAAGAGAAAATTGTCATGACTCCACATGTCATGCATAGAGCCGCGACACCAACATAAGAAGTCTTACTGTTCCTCCCTGTTGCGCTAACATCCAAAGCTGTATTTGGTGGCTGACGGACAATACGCATGTGACGAGAACGTCAGATGCCCGCCTGTTGAAAGATGCCCACAGCGCAGAGTGGCGGGTGGACAATGTGGACTGGGAATGTTATTGTTGATGAGCAAGACGGCAGGGGGGAATGGGTGTGCACAAAATGTGGAGGTGATCGCTATTGTTCCATGGGTGTGAGAGTTGTGGGCAGAAGAAGGATAAGCTACGTTTGCATTTTCCATATGATTACCGGATATTGAGAGACAGTGGCTACCGGATGGTTGTTAGCCCAATTAAGATTTGACATATTGTATAAATAAAGCTCTGGGTGCAGTAAGTGCCAGAGCTGACTTTAAATGTAATTTACTCGTTGTTACCCAACTTGGAGGTGTAGAAGAACAATAAACCTTACTTTCGTGGCTTTAGTGAGTGACTTTGTTTCTCCTGCTCCAAACGCTGGATGAATGGCTGAGAGGCAAGTCAACTCTCTCCTCCACAATTTTGTTTTCTCTTTGTCTCCTCATTGTTGAATGGACATGCTCCGGTGTTGCCTCCCCCCATTCTGACTGTTTGTCATCACCTAGCTGAGGACTGATGGCGGAAGGCACGGATGTGGACGCTACCCCCCTGGTTGAGTGTGGAGTGGTGGTGGAAGAGGATACAGGCGACAACGGTGTACATGAGTCTTTTGCCAGTGTTAGAAGTGACGGCGGGACCCCTGCTGGTGGTATGGGGAACATTTGCAGCAAGACTGATGAGGATACTCAGCAGGTTACCAAACCTAAGACACGACCAGATACTATTGGGGGAACTGAGGGGGAGGATCACAGAGCTTGTCCAGGGGGGACAAGAGAAGTGACCTAGAGCTGCATGAGGGTTCGGCGGGAAGAGATGTTCAAGGAAAAGCCCTTGCTTTTGTTCCTCTGAGTTCTGGTGCATTTGAAAAATGGAAAGAACGGAGGATAACTGAAGAGGATGATTGGAATACATCTACCTCCAGCTTGGGGGCTAGTACTTTAAAAATCCTCCAGATGAATTATGGAGACTTAAGCATACAGGATGCTGGCTCCAAAAGTACATGGGATGGGTCAAGAGCCCAAACAGATGATTCTTCTTTTTTCAGTTCCATCCCCAAGGAAGAAAGGGAGAGAAGTAGTAGGCGAGCAGGAAGTGACCTCACCCCTGGTTTTGACTCCTCGTTAGCGGATGTAGTGGGGCAGTCAGAACCCAGGACGGGTGGTACCCAGCATTTAACTTCTAGTTCGACTCGAGGGGATTCCCCACCCCAACGTAGAAGGCATGAAATATCATGGGGACATCAGGGGATGTCTGGTCAGTGGCCACAACACATGGTGTGGGGCCCATTGCCACTTCAAACCTCTTTTGATGGCAACCCTGACCGCATAGCATTGTTCTTAAGTCAAGTGGTAAACCATTTAGAATTATATGCGTCTTGCTACCCTTCACAATGGTCTATCATTACAGGTGTCTTAACTGGGGATGCAGCAGATTGAGTGGTGGAACTGCACAGTGTACGGGTGAGAGAATTAGTAGTGTGAGCTTGTTCCTGGACTCACTCCGAAATCAATTTGAAGATAGATCTCGAATACACCAAATTGAAGAGGCAATTATGGCATTGCAGCAGGGTGGGCGACCAGCAGTCAAATATGTGCAGGACTTCCGGCAGTTAGCCAGGAAACTAAGGTCTTGGCCAGAACGCTTATTGGTCTGCAACTTCAGAGCTGGTTTGAATCGTAGTTTAAGGCAGGCATGCCTGTATAGAGGAGTCACCCAACGGTTAAGAGAGTGGTATAAGACTGTAGTGGAATTGGACGTTGGTCTAAAAGAGTTTAAGACCAAGCCTGACGCTTTTAGGAAGGTGACTAAAGTAAATCCAGTCGATGTGGGGGTCAAAGTAGACAGGCTGAGGTTACACCTGGGGTTAGGGGTCCCCCTCAGATGTTTTAGATGTAATATAGTGGGGCATAGGGCATTGGAGTGTCCTATGCTTACTAGCGGACATATGAAGCAGACAGCAAAGGCACCTATTGGAGCTGTTGCACAACCAGATTATAGTAAAATGGGTGTTGGTGGTACTGAACACTCACAGGGGCTCACACAGAAGACGTTGGCGGATGCACCATCACCCCACAAACAACGATTGGAAGAACAGCAACCTCAGGTCGTTTTGGGACTGTATGACAGTGGTGAGGAGAGCCAGGAAGACACTATGGTAAGCGCTCCAGTCTGACCTTTCATAATACCGGTATTGTTGGAAGGTAGGGATGCGAGAATTAGGCGAAGATATGGGGCATTGATAGATACGGGCTGCACACGTTGTCTCATTACTCAACAAGTAGTTGATGAGTTGCAATTGAAGGTAGAACCGTTGCCAACACCAATGAAATTTGAGCAGGTGGATGGATCCTTGCTTGGAGGCGCTCCAACAGTGATGATGACTGCGCCTGTCAAGTTAGAGATTGGGAGCCATTGGGAAAGCTTAAGGTTCATTATAGTACCAAAAATGCGTGAAGCACTCATATTGGGTTTGGTGTACTTGGATAAGTGGGAACCCACTATCTGGTGGGAAGGTGGGTGTCATCACTTGAGACTGTTAATAGGACCAGAGCCACCTCATCCAAGTTCAAGATCCCTAGTACAGAAACCAAACCAGGAGTCGGTGACTACAGTAGTTGAACATGGAAACCTCCCATACCCAAACGTGTACCACGATCTTGCAAAAGTGTTCAGTGAAGAAGAGTGTGAAATCCTACCGCCACACCGTAAAACCGATTGCGCTATAGAATTAGTTCCAGGAGTGAAATTAGCTAAACCTAGTATGTATGCGATGACCCCTAAGGAGATGGAGGAGATGAGGAGCTACTTGGATAAGAACTTATCTCGGGGGTTCATACAACCCGGACGGTCACATATTGCTGCCGCAGTATTATTCAAGGAGAAAAAAGATGGGGGTCTACGCTTATGCGTTGATTTCAGGGGGCTCAACCTGGTATGCATAGAAAATGTGTACCCCTTGCTGTTAATTGGTGAACTGTTGGCAACATTGTCCACCGGTCGGATTTTTACAAAATTGGATTTGCATGAAGCGTACTACTGAGTATGCATAAAACCAGGAGATGAATGGAAGACTACATTCAACTGTCCCCTTGGTAGTTTCCATTTCAAAGTGATGCCTTTTGGGTTGCAGGGTGCCCCCACGGTATTTATGCAACTCATCAATGAGGTTTTGCATGAACATCTATACCGCGGGGTACTTGTATATTTAGATGACATTTTAATTTACACACAAACTTTGGAGGAACATATATGTTTAGTAAGGAGCGTCTTAACTAAATTATTGGAAGCCAAGTTGTACGTGAAACTGTCAAAGTGTGAGTTTCATTGCACCAAATTGGACTATTTGGGGTATCGGATTTCCCATGACGGATTAGAAATGGATCCAAATAAGGTAAAAGCTGTATTAGATTGGCAGGCCCCCAAAACAAGTGCAGAGCTTCCTGGGGTTTGCAAATTTTTATAGGCAATTTATACCTCAATTCGCTCACATAACCTTGCCATTGACTGAACTATTGAAAACAAAAAAACAAGCCATAAAGCCTAAACCCGGTCAATTAATTGAATGGTCCACAGAGTATCAACAAGCCTTTGACAATATAAAAGCACTATTTTCACAGGCGCCTGTTCTACGACTATGGGGAAGTACGTTGTTCAAGTGGATGCTAGCAATGTGGCGGCGGGGGCTGTCCTTTTGCAAATTAATGAACAAGGCATGTTACAATCCTGCACTTACACCTCCCACAAATTCACCTCTAGAGAGGGGGTGGGCAATTTGGGAAAAGGAAGCGTTTGCTATTAAATGGGCGTTGCAGACGTGGAGACATTTATTGGAAGGGGCAAAAGAGGTTTTTGAGGTATGGACAGATCACAAAAACCTGGAGGCTTTACAGAAGCCTAGACGTTTGGCCCCCAAACAAGTAAGATGGGCAATGTATTTTACACATTTTAAGTTACGCTTATGCTACGTACCAGGGGGACAAAATTTCATGGCTGATGCATTGTCCCGTTTACCACAGTACGATGTAGGCCAAGATGTGATCGTCCAACCTATTATATCAGATGGAATGAATGGAAATATGGGACAAATCATACACTTGAAAGATGTGAAACAAGACACTTTATGAGAAGCTACTTGAACAGACAAATGGCTTAAGACTAATGCGACCGTATGTTCCTATAGAGATGGGTTAGCCTGGAAAGGAGAGAAACTATATGTGCCGGCCAAGTGTAGAGACAGTGTTCTAAAAAAATGTCATGATGTAAAACAGGCTGGACATTTTGGATTTGTGAAAACCCTACATTTAGCAAGATGCCAATTTTGGTGGCCCAAAATGAGGTCCGAGATTGAACAGTATGTAAAACGATGTCATGTTTGTGCAATTTCGAAGGCAAGGATCGGTAAGCCATTAGGATTATTACAATCTGTATCGGAGCCACAATGTCCATGGCAAGATATTGCTATGGATTTTATTGTGGAACTGCCTAACTGTAACAGTTATACAGTGATATGGACCGTCATAGATTTGTTTTCGAAACAGGCACATTTTGTTCCTTGTAAAGGTCTCCCCTCAGCGAGGAAATTGGCAAACATGTTTATACAGCATGTCTATCCACTACATGGAACACCTCGAAGGGTGATTTCTGACAGGGGAGTACAATTCACTGCTCTCTTTTGGAAGGCATTTCTTAATCTGTTAGGATCATCACAGGGATTGAGTTTGGCATACCATCCAAGCACTAATGGTGTGGCCGAGAGCAAATGGGATGGTAGAAAGGTATTTAAGATCATATGTGACCTACCAACAAAGAGACTGGCTGGAGTTATTACCGTTTGCGGAAATTGCATATAACAATGCTGTACATAGCAGTACAGGATACAGCCCATTCTACATGGTTAATGGCCTAGAGTTTGGTCCATTACCGGACCTCACATGTAAATCAGATATTCCAGTTAGTGTCCAGGTCTGGGCGCAAAAGGTACAGCCCTGTTGGCAAGATGTACGAAAAGCTCTGGAAAAAACTGAACGGGATTATAAAACCCATGCAAATAGAAAAAGGTACCTTTCATATACCTTTCAAGGTGGGGGACAGGGTTTACCTGTCCACAAAATACATCAAATTGCGACTGAATAGTAGAAAATTGGGCCCCAAATATTTGGGACCATTTTCAATAATAAAAGTTATCAACCCTGTCACAGTTAAATTAAAACTACGACCATTGTTGGGTCATGTCCACCCAATTTTCCATACAAGTTTATTGAATTCACAAACAGTTCACATGGTATGAATATGCTACAGCTGTTGAATTCACAAACAGTTCACATGGTATGAATATGCTACAGCAAACAAACAACGACCAGGTTGAAATAGATAAAATCCTCGATTCTTGCATAAGAAACACTATTCAATATTTGGTATGATGGAAAGGGTATCCTGAATCAGAAGCATCATGGGTAAATGAGATAGATGTATGTGCAGCCCGCTTGGTGCGCCGTTTCCATGCCACGTATCCTGACAAACCTGGGCCCACCCTGTGATTGTACTGGCTGTTGAGGAAAATTATTACTGATATTATTATTTTTGTCTTACAGGCGGATGCCTGGTAGAGGGGGCCACCTGTCACAACTCCACGTGTCATGCATAGAGCTGTGACACCAACATAAGAAATCTTACTGTTCCTCCCTGTTGCACTAACATCTGAAGCTGTATTTGGTGGCTGACGGACAATACGCATGTGATGAGAATGTCAGACGCCAGCCTGTTGAAAGATGCCCACAGTGCAGAGCGGCGGGTGGATGATATGGACTGGGAATGTTATTGTTGATGAGCAAGAGGGCAGGGGGGAATGGGTGTGCACAAAATGTGGAGGTGGTCGCTATTGTTCCATGGGTGTGAGAGTTGTGGGCAGAAGAAGGATAAGCTACGTTTGCGTTTTCCATATGATTACCGGATATTGAGAGACAGCGGCTACCAGATGCCCAATTAAGATTTGACATATTGTATAAATATAGCTTTGGCTGCGGTAAGCGCCAGAGCTGACTTTAAATATAATTTACTCATTGTTACCCAATTTGGAGGTGTAGAAGAACAATAAACCTTACTTTCGTGGCTTTAGTGAGTGTCTTTGTTTCTCCTGGTCCAAACGCTGGATGAACGGCTGAGAAAAACTCATCAATTGAAGATTCAGAAGGAAGCACCTACAGAAATTTCAGAAGCTCTGAAAGTTAAGAGATGCCAAAGGTGACTCCCAAAGGAAAAATAAGAGAAAATAAAGAGAAAACTCATGAGTTGGAGATTCAAAAGGAACTGCGTACAGACATTTCTGAAACTCTGAAGATTAAGAGGTGGCTGAAGGTGACGATTAAGGAAAAAATAAAACAAAACAAAGAGAAAACTCACAAGTTGGAGATTCAAAAGGAAGTGCCTACAGAAATTTCTGAAGCTCTGAAAGTTAAGAGGTGGCCAAAGTATCAGTTCAATCCTCAAGCGTCAGTTCACTCCTTAAGGAAGCACTCCATTTTACATCTTTCAACTCAGCTGCCTCCTTTGACTTCTTTTATTGCAGTTGATGGTGGTGAGGAACAGACTGGTAAAGTGGCCTTTATTCTGATATCTGGCAATAGATCAGCAAGGCCCAGCCATGTTGTAATCAGCAAGCAGGCAAAACAGAATAAACAAATCCCAGAGAAACTTTTGGAGGAGGAACCTGAGAAAGAACAGGGATCAAGAAAAGAAAACCTTCTCAGAGACTTAATAATTGGAGGAAGCAATTCCAGAATATCTACTGAGGAGTCTGAAACTTTCAACAAAATGTTGCCTCATAAAACATTGTCCAACAAAACGCATTGGGAGTATCAGAAGCAAACCACCTCTGCTCCCCTGTTATCTGATTTTTTTTTCAAGCAATGATAACTATTTTCTTCAGGGCGATGTCTTTGAAGCTGAGGTGCAAAAACAGTTGGCACATCTGATCCTTAATGTCTATAAGGAACCTAACTGCCCACTTGATCTGTATGATTAAAGTGAACCGCAGAGAACTGACTACCAGAAGCCTTGTGGTTTTTTCATCGCTAGAATAGGTCTTGCAATGAAACTCCTCAATAAGAGAAATATCATTCAGGAAGCTTTTGCTCTGAGAAAATCTTACTTGTTGCTCACTAAAAATGAAACCAATATGACTATAGCAAGCTCCAGAAAAATGGAGAAATCTTCTGATGAGGTAAAACCAACCTAGATAAATAATCCTAATACGTGCATGAATAGGAGTATTATAAGATTTGGTTACCTAGATATGTGTCTCTTTTTTTTTCTAGGACAACAAATGAATGTAAATTAATTGCACATTCATTTCTGTAAAAACAATTACTGTTTTCGAGTAAACGCCTTTTAGATAGCTTATAATAATATACACGTTGAGGGAGGGTGTCTTTCCCGCTGCTTTGAAAGAGGTGGTGGTGAGGCCCCTCCTGAAGAAGCGTGCCTTGGACCCGGCCGTTTTGAACAATTTCCATCCGGTCTCCAACCTTCGTTTTTTGGCGAAGGTTGTTGAGAACGTGGTGGCTCAACAGCTTCTGACTTTTCTGGATGAAGCCGATTATCTAGATCTGCGCCAGTCGGGCTTCCGACCTGGGTACAGCATGGAGACGGCATT